>JAQGBW010000167.1:0-57003 GCA_034698625.1 Julus scanicus | reverse complement strand
CAATCGGATGACCTTGCTGATTTATCAAGCTATCTTAACCAATTTTTATTTTTATTTAATCTCTTTTTGTTTGACGGCGAGTGTCCTTGCAAATTTACCCATTGAAAAGGATAGGGTTTCAAACCCCGTTAAGTCATTAGATCTATGATCCACACTATGTAATATTCTTGTCAAAATCCATCCATATATTTTTTTAATTTACGATTTTCATAGCAGATTGGGCATCAACTTCGATAGTAAGGTCCACAACTTGTATTAAGTTTTCTTTTCAAATCCTTCATGAGAAAAAACAACTTCAAATTGTGTCTGGACACACAAAGATTCACTATATAGGGGATTCAGGTTGATTGAGTCCGATTTAGCGGCTGTCCCAATTATACAAACTGATGTCAAACATGAAAAGATGTAAAAATGGCAAACTATCATTTCAGTAAGCTGCAAATCATTCAACTTCATTTATTGTATTTTCTTCAATATGAAGGATCACGAAGCATAATGTAAAAAAATGCTGTCATCATGTTTATACCCACTCTTTCAACTTCAGATGGATTATCTTAGTAGCTTTCTTCCTCTTCTATTTCATGGTATCGATGTTTTGATAAATGATTTTTGTGATTTCATTCTCATAATTGTTGCATTGTAATATTCAACATGGCTATCGATAACTTCAAATTCTTTATAGTTGCCAACTTTTTTGCACTTCTCAAATGATGGAATGACAAGATAACTGACATTTATTCGGCTGGCCCGATTAGACAGTGTTGAAAATAATAGAAATATGTTATACTCTGGCATGTACTAGGCGGTACCTAAATTTACCCATCGGGACCAAAATTGATAACGGTCACGTGTGCCTGGGCTTGTTTACCCTGAGAAACGAATTTTGAAAAAGTTCCATCTCACAAACACTATGCTTGTTGACATCCATCGTGCAACTAAGCGTTTATGATGAAAACTGTGCTAATCTTATTGCAAAACGAGCTCGCCTTACGCGAATGAGCTCTCCAGAAAAAAATCACTTGTCAGAAGTTACAAATTATGTTGATACAGTGAAGTGGGATTACCTTCTTTGGGAAATTGCAAAAATGGGAAAAGTTGCGAATGCGTTGTTGCTGCAGACGTAGGAAACTTGCGATTGAAATGGAGTAAAATAAATGAGCTTCCATGTGATAGGTTTCAGTTAGTGAACATAACGCCTGAAATGTGATTTTAATTTCCTCCTTTCTCCACCCTCGGATGTGATGGATGAAATCTTGTAAAATTTCCGCAAACTTTGTTTGTACTAACTTAATGCATATGTAGATTGGAAAGTGGTCATTCTAATCACTCTTGGATTGTCCTTGTGAGATGAACATGTGGTAAGCTTAAAGCAGGTTTTTGGAATGCTGTGCAGCATTCAAATCTGGATGTGAGGACCGGAATGAGGAACTCTGCATCAAGGACGTCTTAAATAATGCCAATAATTCTGAAGCCTCTGAAGCCGAGTAGAAATTAGCCAATTATACGATGGGAGTCACTAAAGCATGATAACATGATTACATGTGTACCATCATCCGGATTTTATGTCAAGAGTGTCGACACCTTGGTTTCTAGCTCAGACTCATTAGGACAAGTGCCGGAACATCTGCGGTTGTGTCACCATATGTCACCAACTTGTAACGTTAGCGTCTGTTAAAATTACATTAAGGTCCGCGCTGAATACTGAAATTGGAAAATTTTTTAATTAACTAACTTTATAAATACGAAGTTGTTCATGTCGTTATAAGCAAGAGAACATATTCAGGCTGATAGTAATCTATTTAACCTCGATTTACTTCCAAGTTTTGCTATTGATACACAATTTACCATCTGTGCAATGTCTGTAATATCATATACATGTTCAATCTTTGTAAAAAGTCATATATCAGTTTTTTGTGCCTTTTAAAGAGTAATACCGAGGAAACAAAGATTTATTTTATAGGAAATTCCAAATCTGTAGAAAAAGTTGTTTTTTTCAGATTGTAGAATTTTTGAAGGTAATAGCCTAGCAAATGAAATGTAACGTACAATCATTTTGACAACCTACGTGATGGTTTAAAAATAGACTCCTTTTAGGGTCAACAAAATTTTTGCATTTTGAGTTTCTAATTTTGACCAAAGATGTTTAGTGTTGAAGTTACCGTAAACTACACATGCACTTATACAAGTGTGCGAGCTTTAATTTAACTGTTTTTCATACAATCTTACAAAAATTTGCGAGTCCTGTTTACGACTTAATCGTGACCATTTCGTAGCTTGACCTCGCTTTTATTAGGAGATTATTTTGTTACGCTAAGAATATTGTGTGCGGTTCTTATTCAAGTGTTAGTAAAACATAATTTGGCTGGTTTAACAAAGATTTCTAAACCTCTTAAATATATTACGATCTATCATGTCATTAGAGAACTGTACATATTTTTGTAAATGATGGGGAGGGGACTAACCAAGGATAGACAGACATCCCCCATAGCGAAAACTACATTTGTAAAAAAAAATGTAGAACATACAGTGAGTTACAAAAGCAGCATTTAAATAACACCGAATTCTGGCCCGTAGTTCTGAAAATTCAACAACACCAATAAACTAAAAAATAAAAACATGCTTTGCCAAAATAAGAGTATACATACGTTATAGTGGCAATATGATTCGTGGTAGAGTATTGAAATAAGTTTCTTTGAAACTGTACTGGCCTTGTACCAGGGACGAATCGTAAAAATAATTCCATAACATAACCAATAGGTTTTCTGCTCTCCACTTAACGTGGATTTAGTACTAAAACATGTTTTTCTGATCACGAATTCTGTGGCAAATTTCCATTTTCCATTGACATATTAGCAGGTTGAGATATACACCCAATTCGGTTTTTACACGATTTTTTTAAAAATAACAAGGTTCTGAGAAATAAACAAATTCTATTTCAACTGATTTTTTTGGGTTAACATGGTTGCTGAGTGGTTTTAAATTTACCTTCTGCATACTAATTGAAAATAATAAACAACAATTTCTTATTCTTGCGACTCTGTTTGTTGAAATCTAAAATATGCTTATTCCCACAAAACACATGATATAGATGACCTATGTTGGTATGAAGTTTTATTATAATGATGCATTAACGCTAAATACTAAAAGATAGATTTGAGATATTGTGTCTTCAGTGTCTTATAGACAGATGAAAATTTAACGATTGGTTATGTTCTTAAATTAACTTTCGTTGCAGGAATAGTAATTAGCAGAAGATACTGATTCATTATTCAAATGTACGCGTGTCATTGAAGTTTGCTAATAAATGGCCATTTTATGTTTTTCTACCTATCCTAAAAATTCTAGGGTGTGCCTCGAGAATTTGTATATTAGATAGGATGAGGCATTGAGAATAACATTTAAATATCATTTTGTGACCCTATTACTGTTTACTACTGTGCCTTTTCATAAGAATTGGATTGGTTAAGTTGTTTTCTGGAGGTGTAAATCCAGAAATAGTTGTACCTGACGTCTATGAAACGTAACATTTTATTAATATGAGCGACTAATGAAATAATTTGCTCCAGCTATACAATTTAGAGACTATGCAACAGTTATTTTTAGGGGCCATACAAAAAGGACGTCCTCAAGAGGGGGTGGGGGGAGGGGGCTTGTTGGCATGTGGACAGGGGAGGAGAGGATAAGCTATCATGGACGTCCGCTTATCAGAAAAAGCTGGAAAAATGTCGTAAAATTGGTAGCGAGGGGGGTGCTTGGAAATTTATGGGATAGATCGTTGTATGTTCCAACAAACTTTCTGGACACCCTACTTTTCAAAACAAATTAAGGATGCCCATGAGGGTAGGGTGAGTCGATTTTTGGAGGAATTTCGGGGACGTCCTTTTTGAATGGCCCCTTACATACATGATTTAATGAAAAACACTTGCTTTCGAGTTCATTATGCCCATTTCAAATAAAAGGTCCTCAAGTTCTGTAAGAACAGTTTACCGTTTGCAGAAAGAGATGTTTACTGAATTCAATTGTGTTGAATTGGCAAATAACACTGGTTTGAAGCAACGATTAACTTGAACGACAGGCACAAGTGGTGTTGTTAGACATATCATTAGAAATTGAGTGAACACCCCTCGGTTTATATGGAAACTTGATGCTAAAGGTCATTAGTACGTCATTAATGTCGCATTAAACACGTGAAGAGTGTCATGTTGAGTGAGTATTCATGTGTAATTAGTGACAAATTAAGGACGCTCCATAAATTAGCGTTGCGTCTTTGGAGAATTTTCCGGGGTTGACATGTTGCAATGTGCTTCTTGATGAGCTTAATCGAAAACTTGATCGTGATAGGGGGGCATAGCGGTCAATGTGAGTTTGTGATTCAGCGAGATCAAGACGAATCTTGACATAAATTGTAGTGGGGATGTCACACGCTTCAGGATATCTGCCCGTTTTCGAAATTTGAAGGCATATGGTCACATCCATGGACTAGCTAGCGCACATACGATCAATAATTACTTTGACTTTGCGGTGTTAATGCCACCGCAGTGCTACACCTAATTCCCTTCCGTAGTTTTGTACACTGCATGTATTTTAGCCAAATGAAATTTGGGCTGCATCACTGACTAATATAAAATGCGTCGATGAACTGTGAAGCAAACAGCTTATGTGGACAGCCAATCATCGGGAAGCTACGTTTGTCAAGTTCATAAAGTTCGTACATGGCTAATAAGATGATTTGAGCACCACATGATGCTCGGTGACAGGTGTGGTTTTAAGAGGTCCTTAGGGAACTATTTGGTCGACTGCTTTAAAAATACCCCCCAATCGACTAGTTCCGGCTTCTACTTTCCGGAAATACAATTTTATTCGATCCGCATCTAATATAAAAGATAGCACTGGATTTGAATGGAGCATTAAAATATGTATTATCTCGTAACTCAATAGTATATTCAGTGAAGGGTGTTTAAATTAGAATAAAACTTGAAAACTGAAGAGAAAAAAAATACTTAAGGCACTGTCTAAGCCACCATCTAAATTTTATTGCATTACTTGCTTGGGGTAGGTTTCCAGGTGCTATAATCCATAATTAAAAATTAATTGGATTAAGTTATTTTTTAGTTATGGATTCTGGCGATTGGAACGAAATTTAGCAAAATAAATTTCAACGAAATTTAGATGGTTACCTTTAAAAAACGTAAAAATGGATAGCACTAGCTTATGGAAAAACTAACTCCTTGTACAAATTTCTGATAGGTCAAATACGATTATTGTTTTTTTTTAATGTTATTTAAAATCATAAAACATTAAATGGTAGAATTATCGACTTAAGTAATGTCGAGTGTCAGCAATAGTCTATAGACATTAAGTACAACTTTCATACATTTTCTTTCCTGTCTACTGGTAAAGTTCGTTTGCAAATTCATCGTGGACTTGCATACAAAACTAATACTTTTTTAACTTCGCTCATGAAACCATACACATTTACCAAAAATTTTTGATTAACCTGAAAAACCAAAATTTTCTTCTTAGAAAAAAAAAATTGCAAATTCAGCTATGAGGCTTTAGAAATGCCATATAATGTAACAAATACTATTAAATAGGTTAATGTTGTCGTAATTATATATACACTGCATGATGCAATATCCTCGAGGGTTTTTAATTTATACGGTTTTTAATCTGGTGAACTTAATTAATTTCCGAACCTCTGCCTATGATTGAATGACTATTGTAAGGTATACATCTTGATCTTGCCCTTTATATATTCCAGATTATGGAGGGTATTATGTTTGGACATAGCGTTTCAAAAATAATCAGTTTTAAGAACGTATTTGATTTCATCAGACAGAAAACTGACTGAGGAATTAGCATGAAAAAAATAAAAATCCTTGTCATCTTTTTGTAGTATAAGAAACACTTTACATTTCGTAGTTTCGGCATTACTTTTCTTCCAGTTTTTTTCATTCACTTTTTTTTATGAAACTAACCTGAATAACCATGCCTGGCTGAACAAAGGGGATGTTATCGCACTAATGACCGACTATAAATAAATGTTATCAATCCTAGAAATGTTGGTCAATCAAGATAATACTGTGGTCAAATTAGCTTCTATCTCGTACATTGACCACCGACATTAAGAAATTCTTAAATTATTTATGCACAGCGCTATCAATGGAGTAAATGAAATAATTCAGGTGTATAAAGAAAAAACTGTGATGACGATTGTATTAAAGGAATTTTGAGACTGGCTACTTAACATACTATATATACAGTATACTTGTTAGACTTAAGACTAATCTAAATGTGAATGGGAAAGGCAAGTGTTGTTTTCAGTTTACCTAGTATAGTAGAGGCAACACTATTCATCTTATTATAAACTTGTTTATCAACCTTACAAAATAACATGGCGCTTATTTGTGAAATAAAAATGAAGTCAAAGCATGTATAGGCTGCTTTTCTGTATCTGAATTAAATGATACCAAACAAGCACTCATCAACATGTAGAGTAAAAACGTTTGTTAGTACTTTTTATGTAGTAATTTCCGCGCTTGTATTTATTGTATGCTTTATGAAGAACGTAATTAACAATTGTTATTCAATAAAAACGTTTTATGCCACTTATAGGACATCAATGACATTATAAAATCTGTATGACTTGAGCTTCATATTCAGATATATACTCAATATGTAGAATACAAAAAAAAACATTCTTGAATTAGGCCAGCCATCGATAATTTGTATGTAGTGACTTTTACTTTGTTTTCTAAAGTTGTCCTTGCTATTCAGTTTATCTACTGTGGCTTCGAAACCATTATATCATATGGTGGTCTCCATCTAAATGGGACACCCTTTATGCGTAATTCTTCAATAAACATTACATTGTATATGTCGAGGCAGATTTGTTTTCACAAGTCATTTTCAAATTTGAAGCTAGCAAAGTGCTTGTGCGTGGGTTTTGCAAACTAATTTCTATGCTTGCATTATGCGGACAGAATGTCGTTCATAGAAACTCATTATGTGCGAAATCTAAAATAATAAACATACACTTGTGACCCTGAATGATGCAAGGGTGTCACCATGCAAAATGTAATGTACATTATTACCCTTCTTTGAAGTCTTTGATCGATATATTTTGCATTCATGCATGTTCATTTTGTAATGAAATGATTTTTAAGGATAATGGTCTTTATGAAACAAGTTGAAACAACCAGACTTATTCATTCGGTATTTATTATTGATGTGGAAGCCATTAATCATGTTATTCTTCAAAAAATTATTTTTGAAAGTTGTAACCTATATTATGCACTGTAGATCTGAACTTTCAATCTTTTGCATACATGCATTCTGGTGTTGTTATCAATAAGAAAGCTGTCATTTTCATTCACCAAACGAAATACGGTCTTTATAATCTGCCCAAATGATAAATGATGTTTCATATTTAATAGTCTCGTTAATTGAGTTAAGCGAGAGAAATATGACATTTGCGGTGTTCTCTTTACCTACGACAAATGATTTATTGCCAGAAAATTGAAGTAACTCAACATAAATTAAATTAAACTTGTTTAAATTTCCAATTAATGCCATTTCTTTAATTTCGTTTGATTAATAAAGAGAAATAAGTTATCTATAATTTGAGTTTAATTAGATAGTATTTCTTAGCATGCAAGAAGTAATGTTTGGCGGCAACACTTAGATGATGTATTAAACGGGTCAACATTTCTTCATCCTTGAACGTGTTTAGATTGTCTTTATGATAATCGAGATTTCAACTCTCTTTGTTACACGTGGTAACTCCTTGTACTTACCACAAAAAAAAGACCTCCCTCTGTATTTGCCTTAAGCAGTCGTGTTAAATCAAAGTAAAAAAAGTTCAAAAACTTATTGTGCATGTACTTTTCCATCTCTGGTGTGTTTTGAATATCAGCACCTGAGAGTGGTAAAGATTTTTTTTACTAAAGCATTGTTTGATGGAGTGTTCTAGTCAACAACATGTTTGCAAGACCTTGCTCACTCACTGTATTGTTTTAAGTCAAGTAGTTTTTAGGATAATTTGTAAAACGCCTACTTTTGGGCTTCATATTCTCATCAGAATTTACCAAAAAAGACATGTTTTAAGGACACCAGAACAACTTTTTATGCACATTCAAAAAGACAAAACTCCACAGTATAATTAAACACCTTTTTCTCCATGAAGATTTCTGTGTTTGCGATTGGTTACGTGTTGTTATGGTTTCTTTTCAATTGTTGCTTTGCAAAAGGCGAATTGTGAAGCCTTTATTGGGGAATTAAATTTATTAAATATTAAATTTGAAACGACAGCGTGAAGAGGAACCGAATTATTTCACTTAATCGTGAATCTAGTCCAGCCCTCACTTGGTATGCAATGCCACCTATTGTGCTGCGTGGTGCATGACATAGAATTTCTAATAACGATTTCCTGTTTGTTGACTGAGGAATCAAAGTATTATAAAATGAACAATTAATCGAAATTAGTCTCTGTGCCTCGAGGGCATGACTTCTCATGTCCTTTAACCCCCGCCAAGTGCAAAACGGGTTTTTCCAAAAATCGCCTCCGAATTCAAACCACATCCAAAGTGGACGTGACTGCTTGTCGCAATTGGACAAGGGTTTTCCCCACCGCATTGTGTATATACGCAACCATTTATTTATTTTTCTTATTAAAAAACATGTCAAGCAGATAATTAATAAGCAAAAGTGTTGACAGGCTGAGTTTTTATGAGTCTCCCCCTTTGACCAGACTCAACGATGATGGAAAAGTACCGGGTTCCACTAAAGACATTTCTAAAAAAAAGGCTTTACTACAATTATTATATGGAAACCACCAACAAATTATAGAGCACGTGTGCATATTGCTCAACGAACACTCTCGGTTAGGCATATTAGGCAGTAAAAAAATGTTGTCCGCATCGAATATTAAACTTGGCTTGAGACTGGATTTCATTCCTGGCAAAAGTTTGAAAAAACACTTATCTGATGATCGGATAAATTGGAAACAAAATGAATGGAACAAGCAAAAACTTGGCATCGTCAATTGACACCATTTTAATTTTTTTTTGTTTTTTTTATCCAACTGCCATGCAAGAAATGTTTTCTTTACCCTTAAAATTATCATAATTATTGATATTACTGAGAACTTGTCATTTTGCTGAAGTTGCCAAATGCAGTAAAACATACTGCTTGAGCAAAAAGGTAAGTGCATTTACATAGCCTGAAACGACATTTCATTGCCTGCATCAGTCAAGCATCTTCGACAGGATTTCACTAAATTACAGTATAGTACATAAAAACCATGCAAAAGAATTCGTTTCATCATGAATATTCATGCAACCGAATCTTGCTTTGAAGAGGTGAATGATGCTTCGTTTTGATGCTGTCAAATATTATATTGGTATTCCTTTGGAGCCTTAGTCAGATGTTTTAAATTAAAAATTTAGATTTGTTATGATATGATTGAATCAAGTGATGATCAAAGGGATATTTTATTGTTAACTACATTCATTACATTTGTTTTACTTGTGTACATTTTATATATATATATATTTGCAGCGAATAATACTTTCTATAGTTTCTACAACATAGTTTAACTTATAAACTGAATTATATAAAAAACTATTTTTTATCGTCACAGAACATTATGAACAATTAATGTTCAACTAGAAATTCAATTTTTGGTTAAGATTTAGGTCTTAATCCATCTTCAGTTTTTTTAACAAATCAAGCAAAAGGTTCTTTAATTAAAATAATTGTCCCGATGTATGTCATATTGGGCTATTTGGCCATCTCGTTTAATTAACCCCTTGCTAGTAAACTTAAAATATGATTTTCGGTGGCAGATTACTTAATCGACCGTTAGCACGTACGACCTTTAAAAGCCAAACAGAACTTCATTTTTTGGCTAACTAATTTAACTCCTTGTTACATCTTTAAAAATCTGCAATTATTTACAAAACAAAATCGCGTAATGTTAAATAATTAGCACATAATGGTTTAAATAGTGAATATTTACGAATTTGAGACAAATTTGAGATTTCCCAATGCGTGGTAAATCACGTGATCGTTGCATGTTCATGCATCATCACCATTACCAGGTCATAAGCTAGCCTTTTGTCAGGAGCAAATATGACCTCAATGATGACATCGTTCAACATATCTCTTTTAATATGCTAGAATATGTTTAAAATATGTCACGAATTGTGCGTGGGAAGTCTGGCATTTGTTTACCAGAGATAAGTCTAGGATAATTGATGAGCTAGCTATATTGTATGTACATGTATAGTCTGAATCTGATCACTATGTGATTCACGATCCCTATGAGTTGATTCACAAACTAAAGACAACTTTGACTAATTTTTACAGTCTATGACCCTCCATTGTATGTACCTACAGTTAAAAGCAGGTTCTATTTATAATTAAATTTGCTTACTATATTAAAACTCGTTTTGCTATCCTGCAAATGTTCATATACTTTTCATGACACTAATTCGTATACTGTCCTCAAACTCGTGACTCGTATACATTTTGACATATTTTTACAACCAAAAAGTACAATTGCAATTTCAAGCTGATGTAATTTTTAAATTTCATCGAATTTTAACGCTTGTTGTTGGCACTTTCTCGAAGTGTTATGCAACGACAACAATAACAACATCGAACGATCCCTGCTTTATACCAAGGACACCTTATCCTAACTATAATTAAACGTTAAATGTAGATACCTGCATTACCCAGGCTTGGCTCATAAAAAACTGTGGTTTGTTATGAAAATGGGCCGCCGTAAGCAGTTAATTGAGTTGTGACCTTTATAAAATGTATATTCCTTGGGCGTTGTTTGTTCCACATGTGTAAAAAATGGATTCATTAAGCCTAACCAGGGACTTTGAATGTTTCCATTATTATCGATCTTTTGCTTTGAGTTGTTTTAAACGTTTACAGTACATGTAAGCCACATGTTCAGAAGTTTGAAGTGTGGAAATTTTGTTTCTTCTAAATGTACAATTTAAAACATTCCAATTTATGACCTATATATCTACTTTATCAGTTTACTGGAAAACTACTTCCATCAAATCATTCTAGCTTTACTTTACATGTTGTTAAAGGGTTTATAGTTTTAATGGATGCATTAAAGACACGTGGTTTCTAAGGACATTATCGCAAACCAACAAATTCTATAATGACTTAATTAAATGGGCGTAATTTGAAAAAGGATTTAAGGGGTATACTCTTTGGAAGTTGCTGGACAGCAGAAAAGTCGAAGAAATTCTGTATTCTGCTGTCTTTTTATGGTAGCAAAAAGATCGTGCTTGGAATTGAAATGGTTTTATTCATAAATAAATGTTAGGTAAGTTCAAAGGAACTCAACTTGTGTGTGTAATTAATTTGACAGAAGCTAGTAATCTTGAAGTAAGGAATTTCAAGGTAAAAGGAGATGCAGCATAAAAGAAACAATGTTTGCTGTTTGCACCTATGTATTGGTTGCTGTAGGTGGCTACTAGAGAACGCCACGTGCCTTGTTTTGATATACTGTTCCCAAAGTCTTTATCGATTTGCTGGGGTTTATTCCAAGGCAATGCATTTTGAGGTTTAAACTTTCATCTAATGTAAAACTTGTGCACCTTTAGAGACATTGTATACTTCTTGGAATATATATATATATATAACGATCAATATATGGAAATATGTTCATTTATACATAAATGGATTTCGGTTGGACTGACACAAATATTTAAAAATTCATTTCTCATACACATTTTGAAATGGATTCTCAGGTACCATTGGGAAATTTCGTTTATTGAAAAATCACGAATTTTAAATTTAAAAAGGCCTTGAGAATTGTCATTTTATTATTATGGTTAAAACGTTGTATCATTGAATAAATTCACAGCTCTGAAAAAGGTACCAAGTCAACAAACTTGTTATTAAATTAATTTTGTTGAAATTTGTGTGCATATTTTTGTTTTTACGCCAACTAGTTTTTTTAATTAAAATTTTTGAAGACAGAAATCATGTAATCAACGTTCACGTATTCGTGTAATATATTTATAGAATTGTAGCGAACATAGTAGAATAGTTTTTACAAAGCTTAGTTTGGAAATTTTTCCATTTGAGGATTTAACTTATTTATGAAATCAGATAATATAATTTAATAAATTATAACTTTTGTTATCGTTCTGGTTTCTGAAATTCATATTTATGTTCGAATAATTACATTTAAGTTTATAGCATGCTTGTTTGTTAGAATTTGGTGTGTAGATTATTTTCTCTCGCAAGAACTGTAAAATGAACCTTGAACACAGCATTGGGTTTATGCTGAGCTTTCAAAATGGCGATACAATGATAGATAAACTATGAGCGTGTGTAATCCTTCAGGCATTCTCGAGATTTAAACCCTTAAACCGGAAAATGATTTCATGAAAGTTAATCAGTAACTTGCAATGAAGGACAATGGTTTCAAGACTTTGAATTATTAGCAACAAATGTGCTGCTTATGCTGATACTTTTGCTGTCGAGAAATCCCGAGTTTAAGCGGATAGCATTTCATAAGTGGTAATTTATGTTTTGAAGCACGAGTCTGAGTTGAGAGCTTTCTTGTCAAAAACGAATTTTCAGTGTCCCCAAGCTTCACATTATGTTATGATCTTCCTCAAATGTGACAAGTCGATAATAGAAATTGGAAGATTATATCGTGTACATTTAACAAACTCCAATGTAATATCATAAGGCTGCTGCCCTTGTTCAGCCCAAGGCTTGCTTGTAAACATTGTTGTTTTCATAAAAGACGAATGCGTAGGCCAACAGAGATTCTCGGTATTTCTTTCGTTGGCTGCCAGATGTCATCAGTGTTCAAGTTCTTTTCAGAAAGCAAACCATGCTAAACTCTTGATCATTGATTTGGCGATAAGTGTTTCACTTGATATCCCAAATTCAAAATTGGACACTAGTTGTATGTACAGTAGTTATATAAGCTGTCAACATAGATGTAAACAATTTACAAAATTGCACACATGCAAGAAGCTTCATAAGCTTTTATAATATATACATAGATGCATTGCATCAGCGGGGTCACAGATGGCGCTGTAAGGTACAACCGGTCAATGGATTACAACTTGATTTTCCTAATCTTGGAATGTATGAAAGTACTATTTCCAATTCCTATTATAATGCCTTATTATATTAAATGCATTCACATTGTTATTAACAGAAATTCAAGATGTAATTTATTTGGCTAAAACTCTGGTCATGGTAGGGGAACTCGACGAATCAACGTTATGGTTACTTTCGAAATTGTAGTTCCAGCTTTATTTTTACTATGATTGTTGCTTTTACGAGCTATTTTATTGACCTGCTTTTCGAGTATCGTAATGCTTTGCTCCTCGTTTAATTTCGAATTTAAGATGTCAATATAAATGTTATGAGAAAAAACAACAGATGTTTTTTGTGAGATAACACGCTTCCAGGGGGCAGTTGCAAAATTGATTTTTGATGATCGTTATCAGACGATATTGAAAACACGATGGATAGGTACCTGATCCTTGTTCTGAAATAGTGAAAAATTGAGTCTATTCTTTATCGATTCACGTAAAAAAAATTGTCGTTGATAAGGTTCAAAAGCTTTGTTTTCTGGTATCGATCATTGCTGGACGACCTGTTTGATCTTTTTTTTTAATTCATAAGGGGCCATTCAAAAATTATGTCACACCTTGGGGGGTGGGTGGTTTGTTTGTTTTTTGTGACAATTGTGTTTAAGGGATGGGGTAATTATGACAAAGGGGTGGGGGGGTGTTTAAAGAGGCAAAAAAGTTGACATAATTTATGGATCACCCCTAATTCAGAATATTTGCACTTCTGTGTTGTGATATTTTAATTCGAAACTAGAATTGGTTGAATACATTTACGACATTATGCATGATAGACGACTTGAATGGTGCCCTATTGGTGTGTAATGGATGACTGAATATCTCAAGCAATTTGTTAACAAAAACAATTGTTTGCTGTTGTTCATCTTCAACTATCGCTATTGAAGACAATGTGTTTTATTTTAATATTTTGGTTCAGTCATTCTGGAGCACTCTTATGAGAGATAGTCATATGGACCAGTGCCAATACAGAAAAACACTGTATGCCATAGCAGGTCATGTATGCTGTTCCAAGTCGACTACAGACACATTTTCCGTGGACTGACCATTTTGGATGTCGATAGTCGAATGCATTGTTCGATTAGATGACATTCCTCGTTAGGCGTCTGTGAATTGCTGACCATTTCCGTTGCTTAAAGACAGAACAAAGAATAAACGGGGATTTCCAGCTTTATCTGGGAATTAGTATCGTGCTGTCGTGAAGGAATATGAGAAGTTTACCACATATTGGAAATGAATGGCCAACCAAATGCCGATAATTTCCATTGGGCGTATTTCCGGAATGGCATATTCCTAGATGTGTTGGTCGTTCCATTAAGTATTTGGAAAACTGACTGGAGGATATCTGGGATTTCCGTCCACTGCTTAATTGCGCATCAACTCATTATCAGATCGACCGAGCAATATTGCTGAGTGATCGTCATGGGATGTTCACATTTATAGTGGTGGTATCCGCCAAGAAATAAAAAAGTCGAAGTTGCCATAATTAATGGCCCTAACCTTCATTAAAGTGGCCTCCGTGTCTAGTTCTTTTCTGTGGCAGATACACGAGTTTTTAGGAATGGAGTTTCTGAAATCAGATGGTGTTTTTTATCCATATATAACTAACCTTTTTTTAACAATTGTCTAAGAAATTTTTTTGTACAATTAATGTACGAGCACACGATGCAGAAGAAACTTTTTTGAATTAATTAAAAGCCTATTTTTTTTGGAAATCTCACCAAGATTTTTGTAAAATATTTATTTGTTGGGAATTGTCTTGAATTCCATAAATGGTCCTTTATTTACACATTCTGTATTTTTTGCTTAGAAGCTTAATAAATTTGTTTTCTAACGTGAAATATCTCCTTTCAAAAGAAACCTAGACCGACAACAATGCAATTTTAGATATGGTTTAAGAAATGTTTATAAGGAATATAGATTTTAAGAAACTAGGTTTCAAATGACAACTTTTTCATGTCTTGCTATTATATTCTGATTTTGTGTGGAGGTATTATGTTCTACTAGAAGGGGACAATAATACTTACTTTCCTTGTATCCGCCTTTGCAGTTGATTTATATTCATATTTGTGGCTGAACTTAACCATAATAGATACACGTGTAAAGCATAAGTACTCCATAATTCAAGTTTATTAGTTTGTTTCTAATGACCTACCGAATCATGATGAGTTGCGAAATATGCCCCGTTTTGTGTGTATTCCAAGCACTTTCGCAAGTAGGTTTTCTTGTAGGCAGCTATAGGTGATGTAGTAGTGTTGCAGATAAACAACTGTCCTAACAAGTTTGTTTCGACCCTGCACAAATCGTTCACATAATTCATCCAACTTTCATTTGATAAGAAATTCGTGACTGCTAACTGCCCTCCATTATAGAAGTTATTTTATGTCAAGGAAAACTTGGAAAATGTTTATTTTGGACAGTTATCAGCGATTATTTTTGGCTTATGTAAGACGGGCATGTTTTCGATGACGATGTTATAATCATCACTTCAAGGGTATCTATCATGAATATACATGTATAAGCTATTCTTTTAAAGTTTCCATTCCTTAAACAACCTAACCTATATTACACAATGTCGTCACAAGTGTGTCCTATTTTTAGTTTTTTCTCGAAATTTACAAATATACTCCAAAATGCACTACAGATTATAGGCATTCATTAAACGTGCAAATTCCTGGATTACTTGGATTTACATGTCTAGCCGCTCTATTTTCACCTATTCCTTTAGAAATTTTTGTCACATGTATATCTAAAGAAGAGTATGGTTTCTTGAACAAAAGTCCTTTAATATGGTCCCAAATTTTATATAGGCAAAAGCTTAAATTTATATTCATTGAATTTACTCATTATTCAATACTTTCTGATGTAATCCAAATATGGTATTTGATATTCTCTAAAGAATACATCGTGAAAAAATTGTATTTTGGTTTCATAAAAGAATTTCTACAAAACTAGCAATATCTAAAATTCAGATAATTTAATTATTACATCAAGCATAAAATATACCTACAAATAAATCGTATATATATATTTAAAAAATCTAATAGAAATAGATTATTGTGGAATATGTTACGAACAAAATTGAGTGTTTGACCATTTTAGTGGAGACATTATGCTCTCGACATTGAAACAAGGACAATGCCTGCCTTGGTAAATTGTCCTGTAGATGGCGACTCGGTGTAAAAAATCGATTGTTTAGAGAAATTAAACATCTGTGTTTGATGTTGGGCAAACAAATTTTTTTGAGAGCTAGTAGTTCTGTTTCTCGTGTTCTGTTGCAAGTCTCAGTTGGCACAAAACACTCGTTATGGTCGATTTTCTTATTTTTACTTAATTACAGTTTTCATTTGAAAAAATCGTCCTCTTAGGACTTAATTCGTAATTTGCTCAACTTGAATTTTTGCCAAGAAAAAAAATCGTTCTGTCGACCTTTTAAGGTAGATTTGCGATCCTCAAGAACACAGTCGATGTTTTCGATGAGGATTACTGACCAAGTTGTCCGAATGTCAACTTGACCATTGTGATCGTACTAAATACATGACAAACGATTGAAGGAATCGACTCGATTGGACTTAACGCACAGCAAAATAAACTCATCTTAATGCGAGCACACACTCAACGTGGTTACGCAGTTAAGCTCTTTGAGATTCATCCAAAAAACGAACTTTTTTGTTGAAGAAAAAGTAGTCTTCTTGTGCGTAGTCATTTGCGGCTAAGCTTCTTGGCATTTGAACTTTTCCAACAGTTCCGAAAGATCCAGATTTATTTTATTGTTAATGGGCAATTCAAATGACATAGTTTAGTGCCTTACCCTTCTGGGATCATTTACACAAAAAAGTCTTCAGTAACTCCTTATGACACAATTTCGAAAAAAGTTAGCATTTACACGATATGGGAATATTGCAGTGTTTTAAAGAATTGCATGATTACTTTTTAAAGACTTGTATGGGCATTTTTGAGAAAACTGAATACATTCTGAATACACCTCCAAAAATAACATCCAGTAATTTTGTATCGATTTTACTTTATTTCTTTATTGCTATAAAGATTTCAAAACTATTTTGTATGCCACTGTCGAATGTGTGTTTGAATCGCCATTTGGAATTTCCTCTTGACATTATGTCATCTTGTAACATTTATACAATTAGCAGATGCAGTGGTATATGCATTGGTAGTTTACACGATTAGTAGTCTACTGCCATTGGCCATTGCTTTATCATTTTTTTCCATGGTTTCCAAAGACATTAGTCGAAAATTGTTGGTGATAAAGCAAGATGCTTTCTTCGGCTATATACCTGATGCAAAAAAATTAAGGGCTTGAAATAGGAAAAGAGCAAAAACATGTTTAATTAGCCAAAGTTTCGTGCACATTAACTTAAAGAATAGATTAAACACGTAATTTTAATTACACAAAAGAGACAAATAAAACGTTACATTTCTACTTGCATCTTCTATCTTAACTTTTAAAAAGTGGAAAGCATTAAAGCGCCT
Source organism: Julus scanicus (assembly GCA_034698625.1). NCBI lineage: Eukaryota > Metazoa > Arthropoda > Diplopoda > Julida > Julidae > Julus > Julus scanicus. The sequence goes on along the minus strand of JAQGBW010000167.1, from coordinate 39,367 downwards.
TATTTCTAATTAAATTATGCGTTGAAATTTGCTTATCGCGTATATTATCTTTATTGATCGACTTCCATTAAGATGTTTAAGGAGAGAGAAGAAAGTTTTCAAGTTGTTTAATTGTTTGGATTTTATTTTACGGTGGTTGACAATTCGACATCCATTTCGATCTTCTTTAATTAAACTTAAGTTTGAGGCAAAGAGCCTTCCCAAAATAGCCTCGGAATACCATGATTACACCTCCACCCCTGTATCTGTCTAATGATGCGTTTCTTCAAATAGTCAGCACATTTTATATTGAAAAATTCTTAATTATACGAAATGACTCGCGTGTTTCGCATTTCACGATACTCATCTAAATGAAAAAAGAAATTTGGTCGATGCAGATTCGGTACCAGCCTGTTTTGTGTCCTATACAAGGCTAATTATTTGTTCCACCCACTCACCCTTCACCCTCTCTAAAATATCAATGTCACACTGTGAGTCATAAAAAAGTAGAACCGAATAAAATCACAAATTCGTGAAAAAGGCTTCGATTTACATGAAATTTTGCACTTTACTGTACGCTATTGTTCTATGTAAGTGTCAAATTTAATTTAAATCGAAGTATTTTTCAAGAAGTTGTGATTTTTTTTTATTGGGTTCTACAATTTTATGACTCACAGTGTATATGTATATTAATAACGAATGACATTCTCCAGGCAAACTTTTCCTAAATAAATGGTGAATTAATAAAACTGAAATTATTTCATTTAGTATTCTGTTTTAATTTTGTGCAAGTTAGTGGCTTAGTTATTTATTCTTAAAGTAAAACTAATTGTTTTTTAAATCCATTTGCATACAACATACATTTATATAATTTTTGGAAAGCAATTAAACTTGCGTATCATTTTGTTTTATCATTGATTACTTTTCAAATACATTATACCTATACGATGCAAGGTGTGTATGCATAAAATGAAAATAATCTTATGTTTGTAGTTTTTTGTTTGTTTGTTATGGCCTACGCTCGTATAACAGCACTCTGCATTTATAAGCATATAAATTTTCACTTTAGTTGACATTGTGAAAGCAAATGTGCAATTCTCGTGTTGTCACTGTGTCCTAAAGAAGGCAGCATTGAAATTATAGTGGTAATAAGATTTTAATGAGAGCGGTGAAAGCTTCGAATTTAAGTCTCAAGGATTCTTCGGCACAATGAGTTTGTTTTATTGCTAATAAAAAAAAAAGATGATTACATCTCGAAGTTTATCCATGCTCTTTACAGCGTCTTAAATAACTCGAACATCTGCTTTCATTTGGATTTCGGTCTTATGGCAAAGCCCAAGTTTGCATATCTCGGTGGGCCATTCGGTGCGCCATAAATTTTAGCGTGACATACAGACCGATTTATAGACGTTTTTTGTCGGAAAAAGCAATTATAATCCTTCTCTTTTATTTCAGCAGATTTATTTGAGCGGGAGGCAATTTATACAATAGAAACTAAAGAAAAGCTCTTTGAAATCTGGGAAGGCTGTTTTTTTTCTGAATGGATGGACACGTTGTATAAAACCAAAAAAAGCACGATTTACCCTTTCTTCTATGTGTTTTTTTTTTTGTAACTTAAATTGTGTACATGTGCTTTATTGTTACTCGGCGTCGCATTGGCTAATGCACATGTTGTCATTTAAAGTACAATTCACAGATGCTCGGAACTTCACATAAAACAACTTTATAGTAGTTAAGTGGCAATACAGATAGGAGAGGAACAATGAATGAAGGATGTTCAGGTTCTCAACACCACCTAGTGGCGCGACCATGTTTAGCCACTATTCGGAATGCATTGCAGCATGTAACGATTTCCAAGATTACCTCTTTAGGATATAAATAAAAACAAAATTGAAAAACGTTGGTAAATAAAATAATAGGTAGCTATCATGTCCACAATTCAAAAGTAATAGGATACGAATGTATTTCGAATTATCTAGTACTTAAATGATTGTATTTCAGCTGATACAAGGGCAGGGAAATCCTAATAATAAATAATCTATTCCAATTTCACATAATCAGAAAAACATAATAGAAAACCACTTTTGCAAATAAGAACGCAGTTCTGAAATTTCGTATCCTATGGTATGCACCGTATGTAGGCTATTGTTTGTCCGACTATTTCTTTGCTTATGTAATCTATATATGTATTGTGCAAAAACTTTTAGAGACAATATGCCTTCCAAATTGGCAAAACTTTTTGCAGAGCTTGCTGGAATGTTTAAAAAAAATGTCTGTCTAGACAAGAGGGCGAAATGATATACATAAAAGCAATAATATTGAAATTGTTCAAATACATTGGACATTCTATACAACATATGCATTAACTACACTTACATATTTATTGTATAATATACTATTTTTTGTTGGTAATCCGAACTGTATACTGTTTCTGAACCTTTTTTGAGCCGCGTACCTTTAGGAAAGCAGTTAACTAATGACAGCTTAAGTCTAGTTTACCTTACTGCCTGGTTTATAATACGATAGGATTTCGCGGAAATGCGGGAAAAAATTGTGACATGAATTATTGTTTCAAAGATAGCCTCAAATCTTTAGAGAGTACGCGATTAGGTGAATTATTCGATAATAGAATGGAAATGAAAGGATTCTAAGAAAAGATAGGCTGCAATACTGTGATTGGAGATATAGTGGCGATACCTAATGGGCATCAAGGGAAAAGAGAATAGAGATTCAACGGGAAAAAATGATAAAACTTGTACTGGATATAATTTATTACATTATTTAAAGAGGTCATTTCCATAGACTGACTTGGATGCCAACAAGGGCATCTTTTTATATACTGTACTCGTTTTGTAAGCCGCCATCTTGAATGCTGATTTTGACTGGGTCTTCAAATTTATACCGATTTTTTAAATATTATCGCATAAGTTTAACTTTAATTTGAAACAAATCCAACTATAATATATTGCAATTCAACTAATATTCAGATGTCTAACAGTAACTCGAAAAGTTGTGTTATACATCCTGCACAGTTTACGTTATATTTAGGAATTTATGGCCAAGAATTTTTCAGAACAGTGGGAAGAATTTGTGTTTAGTAATCAATTATATACCCTGAATACATGTTTAAAAATGCAGTAAAAAATGTCGCCAACATTATTCATTTCAAAGATGAAACGTAGATTTAATGTTGCAAAGCAGCGAACTGAATAATAGACTTTAGATCTAATGTCTGTGTAGATTAAATGTTAGATCTAATGTCTGTGTAGTTAATTCTAAAAGAATTGGAATCGTTACACTTAATAGCTTGCGGTATACATCAATACCAGCCCTTTCAAAAGATAGGCAAATTTATTTGCTTTTTCTATTAGTATCAAGGGTATAAGATTCACGTCCAATCACTCTTCTACATGGACTGTCATCAGTAAGCTATTTAAATGGAATTCCTGAAATAGCATTCCAATGGAATCTATTTTCTACAGTCGTTTAAAAACTGCTATTGTAGGATAATAGCAATTCAACAGATTTCAATTTTGTTGAAGTATTATAGCTGCATGAAAGTCTCTGAAGGTTTTGTTCAATAAATTTAGTTGAAAGGTGTTGGAATAAGATCCACACAATTTAGTCAAGAACGTTTAAGAGTAGTTTTGCAGAATGATTTTCTGATATTTTGAAAGTTTAGGTTAAAAGATGCAAGTTTCCATGGTTATTTAGTTTAAAGGTATGTATATAGTGTTATGTATAATTTCGTGTTGCTCCGAATAAACTAATTTCCGTTAAACAGATGAGTTTCTGAAGTTCAGTTTTAAACTAATTTATAAAGCTATTTATTTTTATTTCATTTCCATCAGTATATTGTGAAGGACGTTTTACCGACTTCTTTCTATGAAACTTATACCGATCATTAACTAGCTCGGTTCCACGGTCCACCAACCTATTAACTTGCTACTCTATTTTAAAGTCAATTAATACACTTCATTTAAGTTTTACGATCGCAAATAAGACCATAGATGAAACTCTCTATAAGGAATACGAATGAGTACGCAATAACATTAAGTTAATTTTGCCTATATCAATGTTTAACTAGTGAGAGGTTTCTTTTTAGATGTTATAAGTTTGGAGTAAAATTGAAGGGTTCTTCGTTTACGATTCTACATGATGGAGATACAATAGTTTACTTTTCAAATAAAACTACAACTTTTAGATTGCATGCTTCTAATTTAATAAAGCCATTACTTGCAGTAATCGCATGTAGACGCATATGACAATTATATGATAGTTGCCAACTGAAGACGTTTTATTAGACTAAATTATTTTAAAACAATTATGCCCTTAAGCCCTATAATACGTAGATATCTTCAAATGGGTGACTAAAGCTTTTAGTGTCTATGGAAAGTCATATTAGAAATTCTGTTCTTTCATGTCAGATTTCAGTCGTCTTAAGGCTGAACAGCCATTGAGTTGGCGAATTAGTCTTATACGGCTGGAATGATATTCTATGCCTATTGCATTCCAGTCACATATTGAAATAGGTACACAAAACTAGAATCCCTGTTTCCGGTGTGTTAAACAAACCGTAGTTAGTGTATACTTTCTTTCACTAACTATTATTGAATACACGTTAACCTTTGGCCCATATCAATTGATTATTCCATATCGCCAATACCATTAAAAGGCGAGGTTTAGGCTTTTGCTTTACAGCAATTTATTTTCTCGTCCTGCAGTTAGATTCTCGCATCCCTAACGTCTTTGCCATCTGGCCTTTAATTTCGCCGGACGTGACAAAACGAGCTGTGTAAATGACGAGGTCTTGCCATTGAATTTCCTTTTGTACCCGATGCAATTTCATCCATTGCTTTTCAGGATATATTTCAATGGGCTGCGAAAAATATTTTTCCATAATGGATGTAGGCGGCGTGGACAGAGGGTTAAAGGGCGTTCTCTGCTTTGTAATCGAATGGGAATGACCATGGGTGCAAATGCGTGAAGATCTGTGATACTTGTACCATTGAAAAGAAATCAATACCCAGATAACACATAAAAACTTATTGCAACAGCCTTTTGTCGAAGCGACGTTGCTGATTACTTGCTCACTATATTGACCTACTTTAAACTGTCATACCATTCTTATTAATGCCTATTTTGAATATCGCTTGTTACTAAATATAGCCTACTGTAGATTGAATATTCAGTATTTAAAGAGAAATACTAAGTCAAATGACTTGTGTTGGAGACTTGGATATTCCATATTTCTAGCCATTTTGGGAATAAATATTTAAAAATTGTGAACACACAAAACACAGTATTTGTGAAATACTTATGTTTATCATTCTTATGTCATGGGTAACAAAGATTCCTCTTCTTATTGTTTTAGTAGGTTAATCTAGAAGAAAACAGGTTATTACGAAAGATATGTTCAGAATGATGATTCGTTACTTTTCTAATCCTAATTTCCATGCAAATTTTAGTGATTTTTAGTTTGGTTTGCTAGGAAATTTATCACGTACTCAGTGCACGCTTTTGCATTTATGTAAATGTTGGAGAAATCATGTAACATCTGGTAAAATCGTATATATACAAAGTGACAAAAATTGCCTTTCTTCTTTGCTGTTGCTCCAAATGCTCGAAAAACGATGCAAACTTTTATGCATGCATGAGTTTTAAAACTAGATCATCACTGACGTCATTCTTCTTTTGTGACCTTCTTGGTTTAATTACGAAGTCATACGTTTGCAGCAGCTTCTCCATTCCAGATCAAATTAGTCATTTCACACAGCTATTGTTAAAACCACAAACAAAGAGTGAGAGCAAAGTGGCCAGAGAATTTGACTTTGGTAAAATATACATGTTTTCCGATAAATGTGGAAGAAGTATTAAGAGTTCCAATTATGCGTATGTGTAGCCTCGTGTAAACGGAAGTTGCTTTTACGAGTGCTATATTGTTAGTAATGACGCCTCTTGCATTTAGGTTGCGTCACTTAATGACTGCTTTGAATGGCGAAGCCTTAGTACATGTTACTTTGACTGTTGCCCATTAGTGAGGAGACTACCTCGCAAGTAAGTCTTTATAGAGCATTAGGTTTGGTCAATTGGTTGGGAAATTTCTGAACAAAATGGTGCTTTTTGTAAATTCCATCTCCAATATCTTGTTCAACGTAGTGTATATATGCGATGCTTTGAACCATAAAACGGTCCATTCGCAGGAAATGACTTGTACAGTTTGCTGGAATTGTTTCGAAAAAATTGCGTTTTGATTTTTAGTAATTAAATCAGCATTAGCAATAAAATTGTACATCGATCTATTAGATATAAATTTCCTCCTCCTCAATTTTGTTTCCTTGGCAATTTTATACTTAAGTCCAGTTGAGTCCGAGTTACATATTGCAAAGACTTTCAAATAAATTCAATGTTTTTTTGCGTGTGTGCGTGTGCTGTTAGTGTTCAACGATGGGTGCCTTTGTTTTTCTAGACTTTGAAAACCATTAAACTGAACCGATTTTCTATATAATAAATAAGAAAACAAAACAATCGTTTACGTCGAAATAACAATATTTCAGGTATAAATGGGGGTAGTTTCAAGTTTTTCTTGCTTGCAGCACTCCCCACGTCTGTACTTAGTCTTTTCCACATGTTATTGAATTTATAGTATTGGTCTTCCATATAATGGTAAATGCTTAAGCGTATGTTTAGGCATTTAAAATGACGTTCTTTCCAATAAGATCTATTAATTATCATTTCTTAGATTTATTTTTTTAATAAAAATAAAAATGTCAGAGTAACACAGGATTATCTGCCATGCATTTGATGTTTCCATGTTTCAATTATTTAAACATGATTAAACATTTATAACTTTGCTTTATCGTTCACATGCATTTTTAATCGAAGTGACTGGTTAGGTTTTTTAAATTTTTCAAAACACAGCTGTTGTTAAGAATATTTAAACATTAGCAAATCTCGGTGTGGATCATCCTATTTGTCTTTAGATGGCTAGTTTATTATTACATGTATACTGAATGTTTGTTCTGGATTTTCAAAGTAAATATATGTTAGCATAAACCACTGCTCTTACGGAGTACATGCAAGTCTATTAGTGACGCTGTCAGTTTAAAACGTGAAGTGCATTTGTTTTGTTTATGCACTAAGGTTGCTTGTTTTTTAAATATATTATCCTTTACATAATACTTTAAGGAGTGTGGAGAATTAATTTTGTGGCATACGGTACATAAGATCGATATCCGAACTAGGTTTCAGTCATACTGAGCCGCTTTTAAGGTCATGGTGCTAAGATCTCTGATACGATCTTTTGTAAAATTTCTAAGTTTCTTTAGCAGATTATATAAAATATCTCGCTACATATGATTAATAAAACTGATAAATAAGTTTCAGGTCGCTAATCTTATTTATAATATTTGCCCCAAAACTTTTGGTATTATAAATTTTAGCACATGATTATTCAAATGAGATAAAACTATAATTTATATCTCCATCCTCGACTTAAGTTAAATACTTTTCAGCGTACAGTTCAAGAAAACACTACCCCTTCATGAAAAGTTCACGTAAGCCGTTAAACAGTCGTTACCCCGCCGCGTAAGCCGATTCACAGCCGTTAGCCGTTTCACCACCACTGCTCAAGTTTTACAACCTAAGTATAATACCGAAGTTCGTCACAGATATGTAGATATAACTTTAAACTAAAAATGATCATGAATTTTCAAATCAATACTGCATCTTTTCATACATTAACGAGAAAAGTTTTTCTTTGAATTAGGTGAATTTTTCCAGCAGTGACAACTGTTGTTATCTATTCAAGAGATGTTTTTCCCCCTCATGCATGAAGCTCTCCATTTGTCTGTTAAATTGCGTCACACATTGTTGTTGAATCACTGATAAGTCATTGCGTGCCCTATATTTGCGAATTTTCAGCTAATAATGGGGAGCGAAGATGTTTCCCGTGTTTTCATGATTATCAGATGCCACTGATGCGGCTCCAAACCCAAGATTCCATTCACTCGTTAATGTATAATTTTGTAGCAATTCTGGTTGTCAGTGAAAAACTTGCTAGTCCCATTAGGGGCAAAGCACTTTAAAAACGTATTCCCACTCATTACGTCGCGTGTATTTCGGAATTACACCGCGTTTCACGAAGTCGTCGTCGTAATGCGCTTAAAACGCATCCCGCAACGTTTATTTTTGCAATTTGCTCCCATTTTATTCGCAAATCGCATTCTTCTACCGCCATGCATTCATTTGCATTTCACAAGTACGGACCAGATGATAATTAATTTATATGGGGGTATTTGATTGGTACGTTCGTGGTTTGTAGAGCGTTAATGGGGGAAAGAATGGCTCCCATTGGACATTCACTCTTAATTTTGTTTAAGAAATGGTGAGCTTGACCTTTGACATTACATTCAAGAGTAAAATTTCAAGATTGTATCTTATTAAAATAATAGAATGTAATGAGAGGTAATAGTGCCAACAAAAGCAATAATGAAATAATTTTAATTTGTTTTGATAGTATACGTAATATTACTTGGCTTTCCATACATGCTCTCGTGTATGTATTGATTGCCGCTTTACCATTACACATTGATTAATTTTTCTATCATCTGCAGATAGGTCCGTTTAATCGAATTATCTGTTTCCGTTTTCAAACGGGAAACATTGTTTGCTTTGTTAGTTCCTTTCCCCTGTCATCATCTCGAATGTATCCCTCTGCAAATTTGTTCAACCGTGTTGTTCATATAAAGTTGAGAAGGTCGATAGTTGGATGGTGGAAAATATTTGAAGATCCATATACGGTTCCGACTAAATCAAATGTGACCTAGTGGTATATCCAGTCGCTCCTGATCACCTTTGCTACAATTAGTGCAATTTATTGGAGCAATTTGTTGTACGCAAGGGAATATCAATCAATGGTTTGCATTGTTAATGTAAACGGAAGGTATAGTTGTGTATACAACAACGGCGATTAGACAACTGCATGTATTCAAGGAATTAACAGGGACTTTATAATTAGGCCAATGATACTTTCTAAACATGAATTTTCCGGTGCTCTTCTCGGTAATACGGTCTAGTGTCGGTTCATTAATTGTGTCATTATCTAATTTTATGACTTCACAGAAACAAATACTGCAGACGTATTAAGGTATAGTGAAAAAAGCTTGCTAACAAATATTACATGGTATAAAAGATTGGTTAGAGTTTTAGAAGAAAAAATATATCTGGTTTATTAAGCAATTTCTCCCCTCATGAGAGTAATATATTTTAAGGGTGTTATGTTGTCTCCAGACAGCTTAATAAAAATGTCACATAATAATGCAAATGATGATTAGATTTAAAGTTATTCGTAATACAAAATGTTTTGCTGCCCTAAAATTAGCAAGAAGAAATATTTTCCCCAAATAAAAACCGCAATGGGGTTGTTTAGGCGAAGACAACTGTAGTGATCTAGAAATTTACATATTACGTATTCAATTTCGGCACAATAACGGGTTATGGGTTTGTGTTTATGCTAATAATGCAACCGCTACAATACGGAATTTTTGCTTATGGCATCTTGCTAATTTGGTTTCTTGGAAACATTTGCACGTCGGGTAATCATATTAACTATCAACAATTTTATTAAATTTCTAGCGTAGTTTGGAATTTGTCCAAATTGTATTAGGATAATAATAATAATAATAATAGAACTTTGCACGTTACGACAAAGAGTTTGTTCACCATAACGGCCTCTAGTACTTTAAGAAAATTGTACAAAAACTATAGGGTGAATAAACTGCAAAGACGAAAATTGACATTTTGACACACATTGTTTATTCATTCATTTTCGAATTTTATCAATAATTATCATAATTTATTATATTGATGTGCATAATTTATCATTTGCTATTTTGTCATAACCCAACTTTTTTTTGTGCTATAGCGAAACTATTTAAGTTTAATAATCTTGGTATACACAAGTGGTAAAAGTTTCAAAGTTGTCACACTTCAAAGTCGATATTTGAAAAAACAAATCCGCTTTTGAATACATTGTATGCGTGATACCGTGCTTCTAGGCTTCTTATCATGTGCACGGCTTTAAATGGATCTCTTAACCATCTTTTTGGCATGTGGAGCTCTTTCTCTATAGTTTTTCCCAAACATAAGGAGTTAAGAAGTTAAGAGTATTACCATATATATTTTATGTTCCACACATAAAACGACCATCACCACTGCATTGCAGAAAGCTACCGTTAACTTGACATGAAAGATAAACTTCAAAAAAGCAGAGAGCACGTTCTCGTAGTATTGCAGAATTACTTGAAAAGTGTGCCTGCATTTATTTCGTTTGCCGAGATATGTACAATTAGACAAATGGCCACAAATAAACGACCTTATACATAAACATAAAAAGAAGGGAAAATAAAACTTAGTAATTTTGCAAAATAAGGACAAATGCTGACTCTGACTCTGAATTTGATAAACGATTCTATAGAAATGAAATTTTAGTAGGAGAAATTAATGTTTGAATCTACAAGAACATTACACCAGAAACGACACATGATACGATATAGATAATTGGATAGTAATGAAGATAAGAGTTTCAAGTTGAATTTAAGTGTTTACCTTTTAACTTTTAAGGCAGTACAGATGGAGTAAACAATGTCAATTTTATTTAAGTGTATTAGAGCTCTTCCCAATGTCCCCAAGAAAGTTGTACTTTTTAAATAAGTTTTCCCCAATGCACATCTGGGATTGGAAAAGTAAATTAATGATTATCAGTTTGTTTGAAGTGTTTAGGCTTGTTTAGGCGTGATTTCCACACGGTTTTTGATCACCCTATCACCAGAATCACCAATGGATTGCTATTGTTTGGTTATTTTCCATCAAATTTTTATAACGATGAGGATTTTTGTCATATGTTTGGGGTTGAGGATTTGTGATCCAAGTCTTTCAACTTTCCAAGAAAAGAAAGCTGGTAAAAAAGTATTGTAAACTACATTATGCATGACCCCCAAGTGTAAAAAAAAACTACAAATGACATCGAATCATGTGGATTGCAATGGCCCCACCTTAAGGGATTAGTCCTTTATTCCTTTTATCGAATCTTAAGCTATTTTTGTCTCTTATTGCACGCAGTTGTCCATCTCGGTCGAGTTTCGTATTAATTGCATTGCCATCCATCATTTGATCTATTCCCAGTCGTTGCTCCCTTTCTATAATAACATCGTGGTTTGTGTAGGGGGAATTATTTGTTAACAGGTTTTTTGGGGCTGCGATGCATTCCTTTTTGAGGATAATAGCGACACGATGTATGTCTGCAAAATGAGATAGCAAATTGTCGAGGAAAAAGTAGGGACGCTGATGTCTTCTTTGTCGGCGGCCATTTTGTAATCAGGAAAAACGGTTTTTTTCAGAAAGAAAAAAAAATCGTCAGCACCGTTATAGTGCTGCTTAACAATCGATTTCAATAAATAATAATGGACCGTGTTCCCTTTTTCGTTTTGGAGAACACTGATTAATGCTTCTCTCCATTCTTATTACTCCATCATTTAAAAGGAACAACCTATAAATAGAGGAATTAAATTTTAAAGTAGCTGTTCAGACTTCCCTTTTTTGCCCGATTGGCATCTCCCATGGTAAGTTTGTGCTGCTGTGGGCGGTAACATGTTATCCAATTCCATTATTTTGGATTCTTTTTTTTTTCTCCATGCCATAATGCCTTTTATGATAAGATTTAAATCGAGGGCTGCTGGGAGACAAACTAATACGAAAGCATGGATTGTCCCTCATTACTTATTTGTTACTGGCTAGTAGACGTTGTTTCGTTATTGGTTGACGGCTGATTAGCATTGGAATTGGCTTAAGCTTCTTATGCCGTGGACCTCAGACTGAGGCACTCGGATAGTTAAGCACTATTTGAAATTAAAGCTCGGCTAAGTACATGTTTGTGATCGTTCAAATGTGATGCGCATACTGCGTTTTGCTTCAAGAGGATAGGATAACTGCATTGTTGTGCTTAAATTCATAGAAATAATTCATTTTAGACTTTAGTAGAATTCAGTCGAACCCGCACACATTCTTCATTCCCTGAGCTTTTGCCCTGTGTGAAACCGGCAAAATGTGCAAGCCCCATGTGTAACATTTATATGAAATTTTGACCGGATATTTGCACATTGTGATGGCATCCAATTAAGTGCCACTTAAAAGTAGTGAGTCTTCGAAAAATCGCACTTTTATTGCCAAAATTATTAAGCCGGGTCTCCACCAAGACGTACATTGTACGTATATACACGTTTTTACAAACATTTGCAAAAAAGTTTTCCCTCCGGGTTTGTTTCAGCCGCCATTTTGTAAATATATGTAAATATCAAAATTGTACAGCTATTAAATGTCTTTAATAGCTGTAGGTATACTATAGCTGTAAATATCGAAATTGTACAGCTACAATATTAAATGTCTTAATATCTGTACAATTTTGATGTTTACAACTATTTACAAAATGGGAAACAAACCCGGAGGGCAAGCTTTTTTGCATATGTTTGTTAAAACGTGTTTATATGTACAATGTCCGTCTTGGTGGAGACCCGGCTTTACATTTCTAGACCAGAAAAAACACTTTTAATGCAAAAATGCAATTCTCCCTTTTATAATTTGCCGATTAGGTTTGCAATTTGTAAAATTTATTGGATTTTGGAGGGGGGGGAGATGGGGGATGTATTACCAAGGTTCTCTCATATATAAATACAGCCTTGCTCAAAATTATGCTTAGTGTCAATAAATGTTTCCCATAGATAATCTAGTCATTTTAAGGATTTTAGCAAAAATTGAGCAAGGATTACTGTATTTTAAGCAAAACTCGGATAATTTCATAAACCGGTTAAATAGGTCGCTGTGCAATAAAGTGGGTTCGACTGTATTTTAACTCATAAATTAAAACTCAAAGATTATATACTGCAGTTGCCGTCAACAGAAGATGAATAACTGGCTACAATATTGAGCTTTTCATTTAGTTGTCTACTTTTGCTATTCTCCCAAGTTTATTTTCTTTATCCTGTACTACATCACACTAAAATCCCTCTAGTAAATTACACTCAGTTTCTATTTCTAAAGAAAACGGCAGCGTTATATCTTTATCCTCATGCAAACATGTACTGATGAAATTTAAGCTTGACTTTCATTCTTTTGCAGTTTATATTTGCGTATCTAAGTAAATTTAATGTTCGATTCTTCAAATTTAATAAATACCAAAGATTCATGTTTGTCTAAGAAAGCGAAGAGATCTGGAACGTGCTGAAAATTGATGCCAACACATTTTCTAAAAATACATTTAGGGCTTATAAGAAGGCTAGTGTAGCGGCTTCTTCATAATAACGTTACCTCCTTGAATATCTTCCTTTTTTTAGATGACCCTTTAATGTGTGCATCAGGCATTCTTAAGTCTGTTTTATTTCATTTTGGCCAGTTGTTATCGCCTTCTTTTCCAAACGAATCCTTTTTTTGTTCAAGACACGAATCTCTGGAATGCAAATTTGGTGTAGCTTTGGCTTTACACCTCCTTAGAGAAAATGCCAGCCCAGCACAGTGGGCATTATATGGATAAAAGATCCATTTGTTCCTGAAAAGGACATTCCTGACGATGGCCATCATTTTTGCCATCCAGGACTTTTATCGCCATCTGGAAGCTCTTTCACATTCTGCATACTATTAAGGCCATATCAATAAAATTGTGTGCAAATAAACGTACGGTGTTGAAGACAGGGCTTCAAAATTTAAGAATAAAATTTTTGCCTAAAGCATATTCTAGAGTTGCAGCTAAAGTTGAACACCATCTGTTACGTAAGTAGCATGAGCTTGTACTTTCGGCTAATCCCATGTGCTCCGATTTATGATAATAAAATAAAGGCAAGAATATAAGGGCCAACAACAAAAATCGATAAAAAGCTGCATGAAGTAGCAACGTAAAATCTCTTGAGTCTATTCGATGCCAAATTCAACTTTAATCTTGTATGCTGCATTGGTGCAAATTACAATTTATGGCAACAATGTCAATTGATAATGCATGAGAATCCCAAGATGACAATAAGTCAAAATAGCCTGATAATCCCTTACTGGGAGCATTTTCAACTTTTCCTATAAATTTTAGAGCTATAACTTGCGCAATGGCAACATAATCCTCTTGTTTGCCTTAAACTACTTACTTGATTTGAAAACGTATTATGTATAGATTAGATTCAATTTTATATAACTCGAGCATTGTCTATATGGACTCTGTAGTCACATGTATAAAGGACTAAAAGTAATCGTAGAATTACATAGATTATGTTAGAATGTTCAACTGCAATAAACTACTTTAATATATGATCTCGTTTGTAGCACTCTGCTTTAAAACTTTGTTTAATTGTTGTCTAGACTAACATATCACTATTTCTGTGATGAAAATGTAGTTTCAAAGTTTAAGCAGACTATTTAAAATTTAGAAAGCTCTCTGAGCTCTTTTGTAGAGATTACTTCCGAAAGAACATTTTTACTTTATTCTTGCAAGCATAATTGAGATTTTGCCTTAGAAGAAAATTAAATGTAAAACAATGATCTTGCCCACTTATGATTCAAATAGTCATATCAAGCATAAAAGCCGCATGGAAAGCGATTCTGAGAGAATAATAAGAAATTACTCTCGTGTAACAATTGCATACGGGGAATTTATTTCTGGTTTAAAGCTCTCTACATCTCTAATGTAGCACAAAATTCGTGTAAGCTTCTCAAAACCTCTAATTTATTATTCTAATGCAAGTTATTCTGGACTTAAATCCGTGAAAAATAACACTGTGTTAATTTAATGAAATAATGGAATCTGGCATATACAGGTATATAAACATGTCTTTATTAGTCAGTATAAAGTATAAATAAATTTGGGTTCAATTTTGGATCAACTTCATATTTCAGAAGACATAAAAATAATGAACTTACTCAATTATTTCGTGTTGCATAAATGCTAAAACTCGTGTATCGTTTTCGTTATATCACAGATTTATACATATAAAACAGTCTTCTAGAATCTTTAGCTGAATCTTGCCAAATTAATAAATACTTTTTAAAAGAATACTTTTAGAAATATAACCAAAGTGGTCTTTCACTTGCTTTTTCTTTTATAATAAAGCTGTGAATCGTACTTATCAGTTAACGCGATATTAACATTCCAAATGCTCAAATAACGCCAATTTAGTGTAATAACCGCTCGTTTATCGCAATTTAGTTAAAATGAATGGTTCGCACTTCTGTTTCGATGGCACGCTAAAATTCTAAGACCCCCAGTGGTGTGCATATTGAGAGCACATATCCATATATACAGCATACATATGGAATACTCGAGAGAAATGGAAATTCGGTTGAATCCCAACGTGTAATTATACTGCTAAGAAATTGCCAACCGTTCTCACATCAAATACTAAAGCGCGCACCCATTAAACATCCGCTTCTTGAAATTAAAATTATAGCTGCTATTAGAGCAAACATGATTGAAAATGAAATTCATTCCTCAGAGCTTATAAATATAGATTGCAACTATATATACCAAATTGTAGTATAACGACGCACTCACACTTCTCAAACATGTTTGCATGGGAAAACTTGTCTTATCATCAATTATACTTTACTTTAATTTATAACCTGTAATATTCATGAAATCTTCGTATTAATAAGTAGGTCACATGTGCAAATATGATAGGTAGCGCCATCATGTAGCGGACCGGATCTAAAAATATTATAGCTACTGTTTGAGGCATCGTTTAATTTGTTAATAGATAAATCAAATTTTCAACAACAACAAAAAATATGTAAGCTGAAAAGCAATGTTTTTTATGCCAAATATATGTACGTATATTACAAGCCATTATTAATCTACATGTTTAACATGTTGTCTAATGTTTCGCAACTACTCACTCATTCTGTAGGCCCTTAATCTCATCGTAAATGATAAATATTTCTCATGAAACTACAATGCATAAAACAAATCTTCATATCATTTTTTTAGAACATATTTAACCTGTTTTCTAAAGGAAATAGTAATACTTTTCATGTATATTCAGAATATGCATTTTTAAAAATTCATGAAAATGGCATTCATAAAATTATAATTCTTTTTTTAAATTTGTGTCTTATAATTTATAGATTTTGTATAAATGTAGGGTGAATCCAAACCGATCGTCTTGAAAGGGAACTAAACAGCTGTGAAAGCTTGATATGGTTAAAAGTAAAACATTTTTCATCTTCATACATTAGTTTTTTGTTTTTGTTATGTTTGAGATTGTAATATATGCATGGTTAGTTTGAGATTGTTGTTTATCTTGTATATCATATGTAGAAATGCTATGGTTATTAACATAAACATGTATGTATATATACTTGTAAGTCCATCAACAAAGAAAAAGTACAAGTAAATGGAAATTTGAATAAAAAAAACCTGCTATCTCCTATAGTCTAAATGGGTTTACATCGGATCTGCCCAAACAGCATGTAGATAATAAGCAGGTGTTTATGGCATAATAAATTAACGACTAATAGTATAGTATTTTTGTACATCACTTAACTTTCAAAGAAAATAATAGGTATGCAACGCGATGATGGATCTTAACTAAAGCTATACTATGCATGTAAATGGCGATAACACAATGAGACGGTGTTATTGGAAATTGATAGCTGCTCGTTTTTAATTAGAAATTGTGAGAAACAGTGATTAAGAAAGAGCACTCGAGTGGGAAGGTGATGGAAGCCTCGGGGATTTCTTCTTGCGTTGAGAGGATATGAAAGATATTAAGGAGTGATGTACGTGACAGTGTCATTTGCACCTTTAATTAATTACTGTGGCAATTTCATAGCAGTTCAGTTTGCATATTTAGTTTAATCAAAGTCTTGCGTGCCATGTTTACATTTCTTCAGCACTCATTTTTATGCTGCAAAGTTTTCCCTCGGGATAGAATATTTTATTTCTTTTGAAACAATCGTGTTTAATAAACGATGAAGGGGATAAAAACAACAAGAGTTTGGAAATTAATGAGAGGATGAAGTAGAAAGTAAAAGGAATTACACAAATAATGAAATGAATTCCTTTCTGGGTATCCATTATGCTTCGAGCAAATATTGAATGAAATGCTCCAATAAATATTATTAAATAGAAGCACTGATTCAGAGACGAATTTTCTTATTGATTCATCTTTATTGTTGATTTAGCTATAAGTCAAGTAAAGATTTGAAAAAATAAAAATAAATCAACTACGAGTATTACTTTTCTGCAGTATTTAGAATTGGTGCAAAACACGTTGGATAATTATAATTTTGTAAAATTAAATGAAGAAATTATTCTTTAATAAATAACAATTTATGATTACAGAGTATCCAACAGACTTGAAAATTGGGAAATGTGCTGGAATTTTAACAATTCGAAAATGCTTGAAATCACTGTTAAACACCAATTTATGTTGGAATTTCTTGTACGCGTCGGAAAATTTCTACCAATCGGAGAAATTCTATATAAAAACAAAAGTCTAATTTTTAAAAATTCCGTTCAAAAATGTCTGGCCTGTTTGACAAATTTTGGGGTTATTATATTCTTGCGGGGTACAAAATGTAAGGAATGAGCATTGGAATTTTTGAATTTTTTCACACAAATGTACTTGACACCCTGATGAATTGTTATTTAGTTTACGATATATTGAGGCATAAAAACATTCCTTTTACTTGTCATAAGTCATAAAATTGAATTATTTCTGTGAAGAGTTTGAATTGGTGATGAAATTTAAGAAAATTCCAAATTTTGTGAAATTTCGTATAATTTTAAGAACTGGGTCAAAATTTCGAGAAAAAAAATCTCGAATCAAAAACATTGAAAATCAAAATCTCGATAGAATAAAAATCTCGAAAACCAAAATACCGAAAAATCAAAAATGATTATCCGAAACTCCCTAGACAGCTTCATCTTGGGTAAGACGAATTTCGACCAAAGATTGCTCGCTTTTAATCCTATCGCTATCCTAACCTAACATAACATACTGATATACTGTCGAGATTTTCCTTTTCGAGATTTTTTTCACTCGAGATTATTTTTAAGTTATTTTATTTTTCGAGATTTTGATCTAGCACGTAATTTTAGTATATAATGAGCGCTTGATGAAGGCTTAAGAGGCCGAAATGTTGTGCTGACTATTAAAGTTGATGGGTTGTTAATTTGACAATCCAGCTGCCCATTCCTCATTATTAGTAAGTAATGTTGAAGGTTCCACAGCACTTTAAAAGGTCCATCGTTCCGTCTCGAAGGTACCTAAATTTCCTCTAATAACGTGGTAATCGTCAACTCTTATCCAATATATTCCAATGGGCAGTGAAACTGGCAGTTGCACTCAAGGTTGTATTGTGCTGATAGATCCATTGTTCCTTCGTTAAACCCTGTTGCTAAGGGATATGCTAAACAATTTCCGGTTGGTGTTTCGAAGCCAGGTTTATTGTTATAGAAGATTCAGGCAAGCTGCATTATTACAAAGCGTTGTACGTGGTAGGTATTATTGCATTCTGGTCATCTTTTCCAATCTTGTTTTGTTGCAAGTAGTCCACTTTGTCCTGGCCTAAGTGCTTTGTTGTGCGTGACTTATCCTTCGCCAAGATGAAGCCAAGGAGCTCTCTGGCGACATTACTTAGTGAGACTTGTTAACACTCACACACAATGGATTTGACATGCACGGATTACTCGGGAGAATAACAAGGGAAAAATGGCCAAATGTTGGGCTAACCAGGTTGGCGAAATGAGATTGGCATCGCCTTTCTTCAAAGCTATTTCTCTGGAACGAAGAAGCGGTCCCTGCTTGTGTCCCCTCTGAGACTCGTCATCTAGATCCAATCTTAATACATAATCAATGACGCAAAAATAAATCTCTGGTATTATATGAGCATCTTCATATATGACACAAAAATAGTACGTGGTTTCTAGAGAAGTTGGTTGGCCACTTTGACAGTCTTTTTATTTTCCTGGCTGATCTATTTGTGCATGCACCAACGGTTTTATTCAATCCATCTTTTTAAAGGAGACTATGTTGATATTAACGTACTTGTATGCACTAACATTTGAAATGTGGTTTTATTCAATCCAAGTTTTCAAAGGAGAATATATTGATATTAAGGGTGAAGCTGTCTTTACATTCCTGTGGTATTCCTTGTGAGTACAACATGATGCATACCTCATCATTACATCCATTAGAACCCTTGACGTAGATGGCTGAACAGTCTTAGGGGACTTAAATCTGAAAAATACCACACTATGCCTATGATATTCTTTCCCCCTATGGCTGTTAAACTATGTACATTACGTGAAGGTACAAATACAAAACAAACACAAGCCGTACAAAAAAATCCATAAAAGATTACTCTGCCATTTGAAAGAATGTAAAGTTATTTAAAAAAGTAGATATCGCCTCCAGTATTAAAATCAGTTATCTCAGAGGTACTATCATTTTAAACTTTTTTTTAAAGATCCAGATTTCATTACAGAAACAACTCTTGTTAGTTTTTTTGTTTGCAATGCCAGAGGCTAAAAGTTGCATTTTACTAGGTCTTTTTGATCAGTTTCAGTTTATACATGTAATAATAATGAAAATAACTTAAGTTGAGCTAGATTCTTGTGAATCGGGTTAGTTTGCGACATGCAAGGAATCAATAAAGAGAAAATGGTTAGTTGTTGTTATCCATTTTGCCAACATTGATGGTGAAATTGGGGTTAAATGTAACATTTGGTAGCGAATGACTCAACAAACATATAGTCTCATAGACAGAAAGTGAGTGAAATTGCACTGATAAATCAAGCAAATAATGAAATAATCATTAATTGCCCTTGCAGTACATTATGATATTGTAGCATAACTAATTCTTTAATTTCAAACTTGTGCAATATGTATTAATTTTCTATAAACAGGAATCATACTTTTCAAGAAATTGAGATATCCA
The DNA here is from genome assembly GCA_034698625.1 of Julus scanicus. Taxonomy (NCBI): domain Eukaryota; kingdom Metazoa; phylum Arthropoda; class Diplopoda; order Julida; family Julidae; genus Julus; species Julus scanicus. The sequence goes on along the minus strand of JAQGBW010000167.1, from coordinate 19,417 downwards.
ATCGTAGTTAATGGCTCCCTACTGCTCTTTTGTGGTTGTGCTATGTCTAGCCATTTCTTGATGACTAATCTGCAAGTTGTCAAGTTTAAACTGGAATTCAGCATGCATATTATCTTCTATTTTAAAGCCCCTTCATAAATGGCACTTTCTCTCAAACCTTCAGCTGTCATCGCTGGTGTTAACATGGCAGTATGTAATAGAATTATCAACGAGGTTGCGTTCTAAGGTCAAATCGTTGCTTGTCAAACTGCTTGTGTAATATGAATAAAAGTTAATTATATATTATAAGAGTATTTCAGGGTGATTCACAAGTGAGGCAGAATCGATGAGCAAGTCATTCATTGTGTTCAATTCTATTTTCCCTTATCTTGTGTTTACCATTTAGAAAAGAATACTTTCTCGTAGATTTGAAGGCACGTTTTTTTTTTTTAAAGAAACTGCCATAATTGGTAGTTCAACCAAGATGATAATAAAACGCTTGAGCATTGGTGGAAAAACTAAAATTGAATTTGGTGACGACAGAACTGGATTCATCACACTAAAAATGTATTTAATTGAATTTGCACGCTTTGTGAAGAGAGGGTTATTTCCCTAAAAGACAAGTAATGAAGAAAAATACTTTAAGAAAAAATTAGATTAGAAATGTTGAAGTCGTGCAAACTCAGCAGATAAAGAAAGTAGTTTTGGATGCTCGAGTTAAGATATAATACAAAATTCACGCCTTCGCTATCATCTTTATAGAGCTCTTTGCTAATATACATATGAATTATTGATTGAGCCTGTTTTCAGACCATTCTTCATTTTAATGGTTTTCCCTAGAGATATCCTTTTACCACGAAAGCGAAGTATTATTTTATCGTAAAAGAGAAAAAAATTGGCTGAAATTTTAACTTTTATGCATTAACTGTGAGTATGCTTCCATGCCAAGCTAACTTATTTCCTTGAGCAATACTCGAAAAACTATCTTGTATTTTCTTCATCTTTAATATCGATAATTATATTTCATATGGCTAAGAATGACATTCATTGTGTCAGTATTGCTTTTACTGTAAGTTATCCACTTTTCAAATTTTTGATGGCTGCATGAATTGCTTTATGTACTTTGAGTGCCTTTATGAACACATGCCTTGTTTTAACATGACTGTTTGTGTTGCTATTGGATAGATTAACTTAGAAATAATCGAATCAATTTGATTTGATTTCATGTAAATAAAATGTAGATTTATTTTTGAAAATATGCATGTGTGGTATGCGGTAAGTAATAAATCTGCACAAACGATTTGGACATACCGTATATACATAGTATATATGTTTTGTTCCTTATTATTTTCGATATACTGTATAAATTCCTGAGTATCTCTGGAATTCCGGATTGTTTTCAATATACAGTTGAACATTAATCTCAATAATGTTAATTAATCTGGAAGGAAACCGTTAAACATTTGAATTAATTACACCCAGCTGTTACTTTTCCAAACTATTAAATTTGTGGAATTTCTCGAAGGGCATTGTTTAATTTTTCCGTTATACACAGAGAAATTTAAATATTTAATCAAGTTCGTTGTTGAAGCTACAGCCAATTGTAACCATTATGTATAATGCGCGCGATCTCAATTGAGCCTCATTATACATACAGGATTGAAATGCACAACATATGGTCCGCTTTTATTAAATTGCTACCGTTTACGTCTCATCATAACCACACTGCAATTTTTATTTCAAAACCTAAAAACATCAATATCATTTGCATAATTTGTCAACTCTTTGGAACGGGGTCATCCTATTTTATGATTTAGGTACACGCGATATATGATAATGATGGGAATTAGTCAGATTAGCCATAGATGTTGTAGGGTTTCGTAAGAACCAAGTGTCTCATTTATTCGTAATAACCTTAAGCGATAATAAGAATCAAACATCACATATGTATAACTCGTTCATGGGCATCTTTTGAACATGATGTTATGAAGACAGAAATATGTATATCTGTAAGTTATATATATTTTACAAATTAATGTACTAAACATGTTGCAAAACACGTTGGTGATGGAACAACGTTAGACTTCTGCAATGAAAATTGATATAATATGCATAGCATGATATTTGTATGGAATTTCAGGTACCTTAAGGCTGCCAAGTACATGTATTTGAAGGTACCCTTTGACTATTTTTGCTGTTCCATAGATAATCAAAGAAAAATTTGTATGTCTAATTTCCGTTAAAAACTTCGTATTGTTGCCGTGGCTTTTAGTTAGTTAGTTAAGTAATGTTTTAGGGCTCAAAGGCTGCTAAGGTCATGCCGTGGCTTTTAAATCAAACTTAGTTTTTGTTATCGAGATGTCGATAATTTGAGGTGCAGAGTGAAATTCCAGAGTGAATTTCCGGGCTATCCTTGAAAATTGATAAAAAAATAAGTTATTTTGGTGTAAGTTTAATAGTCTTATTATTATTCTTTCGCTTATCGTTGCAATATTTAATGCAATTTTTGTTTTATTCATGAAAGCCTAGCTTTTAGGTGTTTATAATTATACCATGCTTTTTTATAACATACATAGCTTCTGCTTCAGGTAGTAAGTCGTAAGTCCTAAGAGACTCAGTCAACTTTTTACTATCTCTCAAATGATGTTAGTTTCTTTGAAACACCTTGTATTCAGACAAGCAAGATCAAATTGAATTTATTCATGTTTAGTAGCGTATTGCATTTCTTCTTACTGCAGACGAATAGTCGATGTCATTGGACATCTGGGAGATAAATCTTATAATAAAAAAATGTTATTTGGCGTATGATGCAGAATTCATGCATGTCTATAGCTTACTCAGGGGCTTTGTAATCTATTATTTATGGTCTCCAAACGTCTCCATTTCAAACATGCTGAGAAAACATATTTAAGCTTACAGGAATACTGTACAAAACTCAAACCAAACAAATAATTTTATAAAATTTTATATTGGTCACTTTTTCTTAAGTAACAAGTCATTGTTTGGAAATGTGCTTATCATCTGATCATTTTAACTTTAAAGCCAATTGTTAAACTACGTCAGCTTTATGTCCATCAAACATTGCGTCTTTGGGGATAAGGTATATTTTTCATGTCCCATCGCAACTTCTGTAAATTTTGTACAATTTCCTACAGCCTTACTTTTGCCCTTTTAAATGCACTGGAATTTTATAGGTATTGTTATAGTTTGGTTCAGTCATTTCTACAATTTATTTTTATGGACCGACCTTGTAACCAAGAATTGGTGCTGAAAGAACTAAGTTGGGATCCTATATAAATAACAGTGCTACTCGCTTGCTTAAAAGCATGTTGTCATGCAACTAATGGCAGTGAACGCTCTTCCGGAATTGTTAACCAATGGTGAGAGGACATTTATTGGCAACAAGAAGCTACTGTATACAGTAAAACGCCCCAAAGAGTTAATGTGCTGTTGTATTGCAGTACACGTTATTTTTTTGTATTCTTCCAAAAGCAAAAAGTAAGTGCTGCCTGGGAAAAGCATCATATATTACCATGGACTAGTCTAACATTTAGCAATATTCATTCGAGCTTAATAGAAATATGATGTTTTTGCTGCTTGACTACTGCACATAAAGTGTGCAATTGCATTTTCAAGGTTTTTAGTAGAAGGTTTAAAACTGTACAATGCGTTAACTGAATTGTAATGTAATGATAGTTTAAAACTAATACCACATTGTGACGTCAGTTTTGCAGATTTTCTATTGGTAAACGGCCTTGTCGTGATTCGATGACGCTTGGCAGATCGTTTAAACGTCTGCTTGCCTGGGCCTTCCAACAACTTTCCTTGCAGCATTGTAAATGTCTTCAAAGCGTTTCTACAGCCATACACTTACTGTATTTATAGCGTTTTAATACACAGAATGTAAGCAAATAAAAATAAATGGGAATGCGGCCCGACTTCAAAAGATAAAAGCATCTTAAGTAGACAATTTCTTAAAGGAGATAGAAGAAATAATGAAGTTTCTCACATTCAGGAGAACTCTTACTAAAATTGGATTGTAACATTTCAAGTGTCCTTATTTCAAGAAGATTAGCATTATAAGAAGCACTTTGTGTTATTTCAGCTTTTTCAGCTAGTAAATTTGAACGTGTCGCTTCTCTTGATAGTATATGGCAGCCTGCTATTTTAAACATGCTATTAACACATGAAAGCTAGCACTATTGTTGGTCTGGTATATGATGAACAGCATGTTATTTCTGGAAATTAAATTGCATTAATCTTAATTATATACACCAGAACATACGTTAATGTCCTTATGAATATTCGGATTTTAGTTTAAAAACAAGTATAAATCGTAGGTCTTCAAGTGTAGTTTTGCATACAAATAGAATGAATATTTAAGTACCATGCACAATTCGAATGGATTTATATTCTGCGCGGATTTTCATCCCGTTTAACTGTCAAACAGGATAGAATTTCAATAAATTTAGTTGTAAAAGCAATGCTTTGTATTTTATCAGCTTGCTCACATGTTATTTCCCATGCAAAGGAAACAGAATGTATACAAATTGGTCTGTTTCAACAGTGTCTCGATGAGTTATGCTTAGTAGAAAACTCGCTGGTCCTCGTTTCTAACATTAATTAACGACGAAATTAATGTCTCGAAAAGCACAACGGGCTATTAACTCCTTATAACTAGGTCTAACCACGGGAAGGCTTTTAATTTGCTTCTGATGAAAGATATAGTTAATTCGAGGCATGACGCTATTTTCATGAGATAATAAATGGACCATAGAATATGCCGAGATGCAAAATGCCATTTTGCGTTTATTACAGATAGGCAGGCTACTGGAGTTGCCTTTGTTTTGAGAATGCATTTATTTATTTATACAGTTGATGAGAAGAATATGGAGCGCTACTTTGCAACTTCCATCTGATATATAGTTAGATTGTTATGTTTTATAGCATCATGAACATCCAATTGTGAGCACATTTGACTGCAATTGTCTGGCGACTAGATGTTATAAAAAGAAGTCATAGTCATTTCTTCATTTTGACAACTTACATAAGCGGTTTTACAGTGTTTGCAATCGTAAACTTATGTTAATACTCTTGCTTAAAACTATTGTTACTGTATGGTTAACCTTTAATGTTGTGCAATAGCTGCTTCGTAGTGCTGAGGATTGTTTTTAAGGATTGTTTAGTTAAACACTACGTGTTGGAAACTAGTTTTAATTGTAGCACATCTAAAAACGAGTGAAGTAGTGCTTTTTCTAACATTGGATGGCTTTTTTTTAAATCATCCATTGCATGCACTACAAAATACTGCTATACTCTCATAGTTATACTCAAGTAATTACATACTCAAGTCCGGAACATTTGTAAATGTACATTTTACACATATGTTGAAGAAAATGTTATGCAGAAAATTTAAAGGAAGTTTTCAGTTATCAGATTAGAGCTCTTTGAAATGCTGTCATGGATTGACTGTAATCAAATTTTCGTTAGAAAACAACGTCCATAACGATTGTAGTACAAGTTGTTGTGAACATGTGTATACAGTTTTCCTTATCAGTCTTGGTTTGGCCTTCAGACCTGAGACGAAAACCAAAATCGGATCAACTTCATTGCATACGAAACGGTCCTTCACGTACAGTTATGAGATGGTTGGTTTTACCGATTTTCTTGATACCGGTAGCAAAACGAGTGTCCCCATGGAATCCTTTAGGATTGAATTGAAATTCAGATGGCTGCGTATGTCATTTCGAATTTCTACAAAGATAGAAACTCTTTAATATGTATAAGATGATAGTGTTTGTTCTTGGGAATCGGCATATTTCCAAGGAAAAAGTGCTTTTTTGTCGTAAATTTGAGAAAGGGTAATACAGGAGAAAAGAGAATACAAAAACATCGACTTGTCTAACTGTATACAGTTACCTTATACATAAATTCAAAAGTAGCGCTAGCTTGAATACGGATACTAGATATTGCACGTAGGTGCTTTGTTGCATTATTCTAAATATTATGCGAACATGGAGACGATTAGAAGTTTGCTTTGAGGATTAGGTATGCTTTTTGTTGCCTCGACATCATTTGTTTATTTAATGTTTTTTTTATAATATTTGTACAAAATGGATTCGAAAGAATTGTACTTATAAGAAAGTATTCGTTTAATAAAAGTGTGCATATAGGTTAAACTACAGTTGCATGTACTTTTGTATAATATATTTGTAGATGTTGGATATAGATATTTATTTCCCATAGTTACGGTCAAAACAAACAAATTATACTTTGAATGCTTAAACTTGACATCACTGGAATGCTTTTTATTTATCATTAGTTCAGCATCGATGTATCGATCGCCTCATGCGCTCTATTAAGATAGGAACATTAAATACTGGAAAACAATTCTCAACCTTATGGTCCTAAAGTATGAGGTCAATGCAACTTGATTTAGGTTATTGCGCTTCCGGTGATAGGTTATTCTTTATTGAGTGAGTTGAAATCAAAAAATTGTTTACGAAACTACGTGTCTTCGAGGCTTTTCGCATTTTTTCCTCTTCCAAATAACTTGAACCATTCTGTGGTTTTTATAGCTTTTGGCAAGGGTGACCAAGAATAATATATTTCTAGCTCTAAATTTCTGCTGGAAATGCATGGAATAGCCACGTGTATTGTTATTCAAAATCGAGCTGTTTGATATACTATATTCCTGCACAATTTGAAGCTGTAAAATTGATCTGAAGTAAAAGCATTTATAAGTTTTGCATAATCTTTATACCTTTTCAAAAAGGATTATTTGCAGCTTCAACACATAAATGAAAAAAAAAACGAACCGTCGCATGGATTTTCATTTTAAGATTAATTTCGTTTGAGAAATTTCTGTTTTCAATTTTTAATGAATTTCGTTATTTTTTTCCAGATGCTAATGTTACATCGGACCACTCTGCATCGTGTATATGCCAATGTGTACGTCGCCATCTTTGAATTCCTACAACATACTACATGCTTACTTGAGATAGAAGGACATATGTGGACACCCGAATTATTTGTGTGGCTTAAATGTGGAAAAAAAAAGATGTGGAAAATCCAATACTGGCCAAATAGCCACCATCCTGTCATTAGATGTTTTCCGGTAAGTTTATTCTAAATAAAACCATTATTGTAGAATGATTCTTTACTGTACAGATTCGTAAATTGTGCAGACCAGCATAAGAAAATCCTTGAGATTAAGCCGAGGTTAAAAACCATTTGCAGAAGCACTAAGTTCACGTGCATCATGAGAAAGTGGTCGTAAAAAGATGTCCATGAACATCATCATTGTAGTTATCCCTAATTTATCTCACAACGATATTGCAATTTAGACTATCATCTCCTTTAGTTCAATAAAACTGTGCCTAGTTCGCCTTGGAGTTAAAACAAGTCTTTTAACTGCCGAGATATTGAATTCATTAATTGACTATACGTACGTGAAACATCTTTTAAGGGAACGATTAGTAGTACTGGATGCAAAATTCCTTGTTGTTCGTGCATTCAACTTTCGTACGTAGCTTAACAGTAAGCTTTTGTATAATCCAGACTCTTGTTCGGTCTTGAGTTATGGTAGGGTAGCGCAGTAACAATCTTAAGGCACTCAAGAACTCCTTTATTAATTCACATTTATCATCCTCTGTCAACCCGGAAACGTTCTTTGATGATGATGATATGGGATTTATACGTTTTTAACGTTAATGTTACTGAGGTTCTCTAACGTTTGAAAACCTTTTTAGTCTCTTCTTTAAAATTGCCAATGTTAGATCCTCTCATGGATGAAATCACAAGACCATTGCAGTCGCATTGGTGAATTAGCCAAACTGTTTAACTGCATTGATGTAGGAAATGTATTGTCTTAGTGGCTGTCTTCTCCAACCTCACTAAGCATGCTGTTTTTAATTGAAATTATACAAACTATGTTTTCGGTAAACCATAGTTTGTTAAGAGCGTGTTAAGGGAAAATCTGTTTCAGATGAACAGATACAAAATATGTTTAAAAGCTTATGATGTTATAACCCTTTTTTTTGCTTTGCTAATTTACTTTTCTTAATGTCCTCACATGATTACAACATTTTCAAAAACCATGCAACTATAGCATCATCTCTTGCGTTGAGAAAACGATAATATTTCATTGTGTGCATACGTGAAACGTCATTACTATCTCCAATTTCAATTGAAATAAGTTTATTAAGAGCAGTTTAATCTGATTAAAATGTACATCTAGATTAAATTGAAGAAGAATACAGGAAACGTTTAATACGTAGGCGTTTCTTTATTCCTTAGAGCAATATGTTCTTGATAGATGGGAGTACATAGTAGAGAGCATTTTCGTTGTAGAGCGTTCAAACGGCGACCTTGTAATGTGTTCTTTTATTTTAATTAATTTTGTAGGCTTAATTTAATATTAAAAGATGATAGTTACTCAACTGAGAAATGAAGGCCTACATTCATTGTGATCTATAGTCACTAAGGCGCATTTCTGTAGTGTTATCTACACTTTAAAAGTATTCAAATTTTTAACATGCCTTTTAAGTCCCCATTATTTTTAATGAAAATGCAAGTATAAATGCTAATGACAGTTTGATATGCATGTCTGTTTTTGCAACCATTTGGCTTTTGAGGCCAAAATTGAACCCCCTGATGAAAACTAGGGAAGTTTTGATGGAATTTTCAGATTTATGTTTCTGACAAAGTTAATCATCATAACATCAAGCATCAAACAGATTGAATAACTTCGGTATGATAACTTACTGCTAGCAATTGGAAAAATGTTTGCTTTAAATCCCCATACATACACTCACTGGTCTAAATAAATTCTACAATTTTTGCAAAGTTTAAGTGCACGTTCCTAATTTAATCCAAGTTAGATTATTATTTTTTTTTGTAAAATCTTCTTGACTCCATTGGCTCCTCAACTAACAGCATTGATTGATTCAAGTATTTCTTTGAATTACCACTTTGACGTTAGGTTATTTCCCCGCAGAAAAGTAATTTAATCATAATCAAGTTGCTTTTTTATCATGGCATGGAAAGGCAAACTTGGTAAATCCTTTCCAGAATTCTCCAAAGAGAGTTCACGTAATATCCAAAATAAACAAACTATTGCTGTTTTACAGCATATGCAACCTATAAAGTTCATGCTTAGAATAACAGTTTCATATAGTAATTGCTAAAAGCGGTTTACTGACCATTTTGGAGAGAGACTATACGTTTTAAGCAGATAGTCTAGATGAAGTACAAACCAGATTTTGGCTTTGTTAGTGTATTAATAGAAACTTTTCCGGTATATAGTAAATAATTGTATAGATTTTTTTTTTACTTAAAGAGCTTTGGAGCTCAATTTCCAATATTTACATACGTGCCTATTTTTAAACAAATATATGAAAAATATTTAAAAATTTCAATTTATATCGTATGACGTTAAGGCTCTTACATAGGAGTGTTGTGATATATATATATTTTTTTTGTAAGGTCTTAATCGGATTAAATTTTCACTGGGCTTTGCATGGCTTATAACAGCTTTTTCGTTTTCCATGCTAAACACCTGATAAGCATATAAGAATGAATTTAAAAACAATTTTTTGTACAGCATATTCACTGATGTTCATTTTTCCCAAGTGTATGGTGTTTACAACATAGTATATATCTCATGTGCTTTATTGATTGGCATTGCAATGCGCTGGCGTTCATAACCTGCCATCGCTCCATGTATATCTAAGCTTCTTGGTTTGTAGATTTTTCTATTTTGGTCATCTATGACTTCAGAGATTCTTGACAACAAATCCCTGCACAACCTCTGACATAATCAAATCATATTGCTGATTCTATAAACTCGGTAGACAGTGGCGTAGCGTTGGGGGCGGGAGGGGGCGCAAATTTGGATGTTTTGCCCTGGGCGCCAAATATCCTCGCTATGCCACTGTCGGTATACTACATCCATAATACTTATATAACATGTCATGACATCTTAATACAAAAGTGGATTTCCAACTGAAATTCTTTTTAATGTAATAAACTTATTGTGGTGGGCGTAGAGCCCTGGTATAGATATTTTTTTTATACCATCGCATAATTTTTTCTGCCATTTACAGGGATCGGCCAACTAAAGGAAATTGCCTATTTGCGCATTTTTTCTAATTAATTATATGCAGGAGAAATAATACAATTTCCATAATGCACAGTGGGGGGTAATTCTAAGAATGAATGCAAAGGACGAAATTTAAACACCCATCTTAAAGTAAAAGTTTAATTGAATGGTTTTTCGTTATCGTCTTTTATGAGTTTTCTGCAATCTAATGTGAATTGGAGATTTATTTTTTTACGTGTACATATATACCGCTTAACACTCTTGAGTTATGCACATTTTTGTGGACTTGTTTAATAGGTCTTAACCTTGGGTCGTATTTCTTCCATCCTCCACAATGCATGCCTTACGACAGGAGTTGGAAGAATGAAGGGTTTGATTAATATTTGCCTATAAAAAACGTTGACACGAGAGATTAACTGGAATAGTTTTCAAAATTAGATACGGCTTTGTAGGCAAAAGTAAGTAAATTAATGGACCAGAAAACAAATGGCGCGTACCATTAGATATGCCCCATGGAGGAAATATTACATGCATGGTATTATCATAAAGGAAGTTTACATGAGTTCATTGTTAACCCGTATCATGCCGGCAGTGATATAAATTCATCACTGAATGTTTGCACTTAACCAAAAATATTTACAATGTAAATCATATACATATGCATTCGAAATATTATAAAATAAAATGAATCATAGGTTATGAATATTTTATGCTGTAAAATATTCATTTATAAACAAATTAACTAGTTATTAGCGCTCAAAATTCCATAGAGCGGAAATAATAACAGCCAACGTTATTAATTATTTGAATTCCAGTGTGCTTTTTGAAATTAAAATTTGGTATTTATTAGAATTATTGCAAACGCCTACAATACAAACGATGTCGTTGAATACCTCTGCTACGTGCATGTATTATTGATTTAGCACGTATTCAGTGTGGGGTATTTAACACACATGTTTGAGAATATGCTAGTCTCCAAAATATCGACAGAGTTTATCAAATCAAATATTTAGTTCAACTGATCTTTGATAAGTTTGTTTGTCAATATTTTGAAACCTTAGGAAATCTTATACACACAGGAATATAGATCTTTAGTAAACTGTACACGTCTCTGGAGAATGTCGATCCTGATATTTGAAACTGAATTAATTTCCAATGAAATAGTAGATTTCAGTAAATGCCTTGCAAAACTGTAGACGTCATCCAAATCAATTATTTTCCTTTTAGAAAATAAGATAGATATAATTTCACTTTATTGGCTTTATTAGTCTGCTTGATGATAAATATGTTGGATACTCTGAAGATTTTTTAAGATTTTAAAACTAGTGCACTAGATTGATAGTGCTATTGATTTTAAAAAATTCCGCGGATGTAAAACTTTTTGAAACACCCTCGAAATCATAATATGGAATTGAGATTTCTTATTTCCGTAAAGTTATCTCAAAGGGCTTTTTTTTCTTAAGTTTGTTTCTGATTTACACCAATGAGATTGAACATTCAATCTTGTCTTGAAATTGTGAGTATCTTCATATCAAATTTAAATTGAGACTAAAAACATTTGACAGATCATTAATAAATGGAGAGCCTTAACACAGGCATTTTAAGTATCATAATACAAAATTCAGTGTACAATTTATCAAAAATGAATTATTTTATATTAATATCTTCCACTTCTGTAATCAGAACTAAGTATAGGTGCCATATCATCGTCCATTCATACGAATAAGTTTTTTTATTATTGATAACACTATGAATCGATCTTTACGATTCATGAATATTTGAAATAAATGAAACCTAGGTTTCTAACGCAAGTATTTATAAGTAGGTCAGGATTTGAAGAAAAATATGAAACGTCTGCCAATTAAATTTGAAATACGGTTTGCAAAGAATGTTTGTTTTTTTAAAGAAAAAAATTGTTGTATCATTGCTTTTATTTTCATATAACTCTATTATTGTTTGTCAAGCCACATCCAATACTAGTTAACTTTGGCATTTGAGCTGCATATGCATCTATAGAAACCATCGAAGAATTCAGTCAGTCGCATTCCAGTTCTTAAATTCTTGTACCAGATGACTTTCTTAAGGCAATGTATATGTAAGACGAAAGGGCATTGAAGCCAATGCAAAACCAGTTTTATAAAAAGCTAGTACTCTAAAATAATGACTATTGGTAGCCCTTATTTCACAGACCTAGTTTCGTATTTTTTTTCTGAATATATCCTGCGTGGGATATATCCTACCCTCTTTCTTTATTACAAAGGCAAATGAAAAATAAAGACATGCGTTTTTGGAAATACGTGTTATTGCTTCTACGTGATTTCACAAATGAATATTCTGAGTAATATAATAGAACAAATTTTTTTTTTTAAGCTTACATTTTCGTAATTAATTTTCTTTCTAGAACCTAATACTATCGAAATCTCTCCTCGATGCATTTGTTGAAGTTTTCTTTTACCACTTATCCTCTTTTTGGTTCCACACGCCCTGGTGGTAAATGGGCCATTTTATCTGATAGACTTCTGGAGTAAAAGGGAATATATATCATGACGAAAATGCCAAGCTCTTTTTAAGACTACATGAAGATTTACCCAGAAGTACATTTTCATGAATATCCAATTGAGAACCCATAAGTCTTTTTCGAATATTGGCCACACTCATGATTTACACCATTAAAACAGCTACAGAACGTTGTAAAACACGGACACAGAATGTCATCCTGACTTCCATGGGGCTTATGGCATAGGTGATAACTGGGCTACCTAAAATATCTGTTAACCAGGGGTGAACTGGTCCAATGGACATCTTCTATTTGAGAGCGAACTGGCGCCCTCTTAGGGAATCACAGGGGTGATTAGTTGTCGTCCAGAAGCATAATGGGACCAGATTTCAAGTTTCCCAAATTGGCCCCATTATCCAGAATACACTTGCCCAATGACGAAATGCACTCTGCATATTGACCATTACCGTTTTCAACTTACCCAACATCTTGATGACTGCCCTTCTTGAGCCCGCACTCCCGCTGGCACTGGAAGCCCCGCCTCCACCATTCTGCTGACGGCAGCACCTTGGACTTCTGCACACCTTGCTCTCGCCATCGTCCATCTCGGTCCGGTCCACGTTTAGGCTGGAACGACGAAGTCTGAAGGCGATGAGCAGATAGAGGACGCTGATGAGGGTCATTGGAAAGCAGAAGAATAGAAAGGTGGACAGCTCGAAGGCGTGTGGTACTTGGTTCTTGACCAAGCACAGGACTGAGTCAGGCAAGATGGTGCCGTTGTACTCCACGTAGACGAAGCCGAACTGGATGGCCTGTGGGACGGCACAAGAAGTGGCAATCACCCAGATGATCAGGATGAGCTTGACTGCCCTCGACAACTTGGACATGGTGTGAGCCTTGAGGGGATAGCAGATGGCTACGTAACGCTCCACCGTGAATGCGGTGATGGTCAAGATGGACGCATTGGCTGAGGCCTCCGCTGCCAGGCCTCGAAAGACGCAGTAGCTCTCGCTGAAAATGTACGGCGACGGATGCCAGATTTCGCAAATCTCTTGCGGAAGGCCCAACAACAGCAGCAGCAAGTCTGACACGGCCAGACTAAACAGATAGTAGTTGGTGGCGTTGTGCATGTGCTTGTTGCGTGCTATTACGATGCAAGTGCACACGTTGCCGAAAATGCCAGTGACGAAAATGAAGCTGTAGACTATGGTCATCGGAATTGCCGAGACCAGTGATAAGGTCGCACCCAAGGGATCCATCATGTCTGAACTTCCGTTGCGCAACCAGTCGAGGTTGGCCACCACCAGAGATACGTTCATGGTGTCGTTGTATGCGTCGGTGTCGAACATCTCATCGTTCAGCAGACTTAAGATGTCGTCGGCGTCCATAATTTCGGCACGGAAAGTCTCGTACACACGCCCAGAATCGTCCAGCCAGTTCCCCTCGGATTGGTAATTGATTTCAGATGAGGACATGTTGAGCCGATGAAAAACTTCAGACAGTTGATTATGATCGAACTTCTGTGTTGGGAAGCATGAGATGACCGCCTCTGTAAGCACCGTTCAAAGATATAAAAAATGTTGTTATACGATGACAAATAATGGTGAAGTAAATTCAAAATGCAGTTTTACAGATTGTTTCTCAATTAATCGGTTGTTTTACAAACCAGTACAGGCAAACCTCTGAGGGTATTGCAGATTCGGTTTCAGAACATCACAATATAAAGCGAGTATACAATGAATTTTTTTGGGAATCCTAGTGTTTATAAAAGTTGTTTACATTATTTTGTAGTATATTTTGAGTGCAACAGCATCACGTACAGCAATGAACAATACAGTTTATAACTGAAAATAGTATTGATAAACCTGTTAGCCATCATCAGAGTAATTATCCAAATTAGAGATTATAATTACGAAAAAAAAATCAAAAATATTGTGAGAATTATGCAGTCTTTTAAAATTGCAATATCCGCGATAAAACGTGGTGGGCCTGTTGAGGTATTGCAAACTCTAATACTTTCTGGTTTTCAAAAAAATATAGTTTTTAGACACAAGCAGGTCATTATCACTACAAGGTAATATCGATATACAATAGTCACATTTTCTGAAAATTACTTTTTAAAATTTGTAATTCGATACGAAATAGTTTTTGCACACAAGGTTAAGATTGGTGCCAAACCTGTGTATATATACTATGTACATAAACCCAATATTTGTTATTAGTTCACTAATTAAATTATTTGAAAATGAAGGTTTTTGATTATTGCTAAATACTTTTTCCAAGGCTTAATTTATTTTCCATGTACATCGTACATGTCTATAAATTGAGTTTTCGTTAACAAATTCGATTTTGTAATTGATTTAGGAATATAGTGCGAGAAAGTTTTTTTTAACACAGGTGATAAATGTATTTAAAATCTTAACTATATAAACTAGCCTTGTTTTCGTGCATTATTTATGGAATACTTTTCAAAAGTTTTTTGTGTACAATGTATACAAATTTTCAATAGCTACCTTATAAAACCAGTAAAATGCATTGTTCCACACTGTCAACTACCCCAAATTGTTAACCACGGCTGGTAAAACCAATTTTCCTGTTCAGTTTGTAAACCATAAGAAAACTATTCTATCCTAGTATGAAGTAGCGTTCACAAATAAACACTGAAATACTTGAAACTCACGTATATGTATGCGCAGCTGTCCAACTCTCGAAAACCGTTTCTAGGGTCGTTAGTGTCGCAAATAAAGGCTTTCAGAACAAATTCATGAAATGATCAAATTCTATGTTTAGAAAAGACCAAACAGAATCCTTAAACTCCCGCACATTCAATTATCCAGTTTGAGAAAGTCGGTTCGCAGCACAGTTTTCGCGAACAAAACCTTAAAATCCAATGTTTTATCTTTTGTAAAAGTTTGAAGAATTCGATGATCCGTCACAAAAATTATCTCGCGATTTTCTGTTCTTCGTTGACTGAACGCTTTTAAGGTAGTGCATGCAACCACCACACCGTTGAATTATTATGCTAAAAAAAAAGTTTTCGGAGCACGAAAATCCCTGTTCTCACCACATGAAGCATTTTAATCCGAAATTTGCAACACATCCACTGCAGTCTTTAGAAAGATCATCCCAGGAATTTATTACACCGAGCTTGTCGTTGGTTAAAACAATCTTCTAATTTCGATTATGTATATCGTCGAAAATGTGATCAAAATTGGTCCATAATCCAACAAAAAGTTTGCGAAGTGTGAAACTTATACAAAAACAAAAAGATATGCAGTGTTGAAGCTTGTATCCAATTAAAGAAGCAATACCGATATTTCACGAAGATAAATTAAATCCATTATTATTTTTTTTAAACTGTAACACGTCAGGCAGCTTTTTTTGTAGGGCTAACAACCACAACTGGACTGCAAATGAGCTTGCAGGTCGTTGATGCGGAAAAGTGAATTTCTAAAACGCATATATACGAGTGGAACGGAAATTTGTAAAGTTTTACAATGGGAAATTGGGCCGTTATTTTAATCGGAAGCTGAAGTTTATTACATAATTTGAATTGAAAATACGTGGTCATGCATTTATCAGAGTTGCTTTTGAGGCATCGCTATGGGGCATGCATTGTTTGAACGTGCATTCAACCTTGTTTTTCGATTTTAATTGGAAATCGGTATCTGTCAGCCGTTTTGGTGGAGCATCGACAAAATGGACAATGTAATTTAGAATATCGAACAAAATTCAACTAACCAACGGCATAGGATATGTTTAAAACTATTGATTTTGAACTAAAAACTCAATAAAAACCAAGATTTTGCCTGCTAGCTGACTAAAGCAGCAGTCAGGATGATGCAAAAATAAACAAAAAAAATCAGAGTAAGAATTTGAATTTGCACACTTACAGCCTAGTTATGTTAAGGAAGCGGCGTGACATGTACGTCCACGTATGGTAAGAAGTGACTTTTCGATTGCCAGTGTTGCTCCTATTTCAAAGTGAATGGTAGTGAATCCAAGAAGAGCGGGTGGAGAGCCATTGGAGAGCGCCTTGCAGAAACGGCGTTGGCAATTGGAACGTCGAGAGGAGTATGGGGAGGCGCATGAGCAAGGGGTCCTATACTACACACTCACTACGAGTCGCCAAACAGTTGCTCGTTGTAAGCCACACACAGCTTTTATCCCCTATTTGCACAGAGCGGAAGGTTGAGATCGAACAAGTTGTTACGGTTCAAATACAATTTCTTGGACTCGAAATGAAGAGGCGGATACAGGAGGAAGAATTTGGGGCTTCTATAGACCCCTCTCCCAACTTTTATCTTGAAAGTAACATAAATTATTTTATTCCTGTGCATCTAGCAAAAGCGGTATAAAAAACAGTTAACTTATTTATTTATTTATTTATTTATTTATTTATATATTAATTGTTTATATATCATTTGTAGATTGGTTTCTAGCAGTGTTGGGCAAATTGTACTCATGAGTACGATCGAGTACTGATTACGATTACAGTGGAATCATGTAATCAGTAGTCATATGAAATGAGTACTAGCGTCATAATCACACTTGGATAAATTGTACTCATAATAGGAGTACTGATTACTAATACACTAGGATCATACTCCATAGTAAGAGTAGAGTACGTGTAATTGGTAATTATATGAACTGAGTACTAGCCAGAGTTTGGCAAATCGTACTCATTAGTAAGAGTACTGATTGCGATTACAGTGGAATCATGTAATTGGTAATCATATGAACTGAGTACTAGCGTCATAATCAGACTGACAAATTTACGACCAGTACCACCCTCCGACTTACGACCTGTACCACCCTCCGAAGTTATTTCAATTTGAGAACTTGTTAACTATATATAGTTAAATGTCCTTAAATGTAGTTTGGTAATGATTATATATATAGGATAAAAACGTGGACGTTTTTCGTACAAAAATTAAAAGCCTGTTAAAGTATTTTTTTTTTCCTATGGCGTGTTCATTTGTATTTCACATTTGTTTAAATCTGCACAAAGTTTGATAAAATACAGATTGTACAGAAGAAAATATGAAAAAAGTACTGAGAATGTGCCATAGCAATTCCCTGTGTAGTTCAATGCCAGTATAGACTACAATTGTCTAACACATTAAACATTTTTATGTGGGTCCTTATCTGACTGTTGATCCTACACTATATATACCGCCATGAAAAGTACATGTAATTGTTTTTTGTGCAAGCAAAGAAAACATGGACACAAGGGGACCTAAGCAATTCTCAACAGATTTTGCCATTCGATCGTAAATATCTTAGGTGTCTATCCAAACAAAATCTGTGGCAACAGCACGTTTTATTCTGTTTGCATTATGGCAGTTTGTAAATCCTAGGCAAAGGCTCAGCAGATTTTCCGATTAGATCAGGGAAAAAAATATTATTGCATATAGTCTTTTCATTTTGTGTGCACGGCTGTCTCGAATGGGTTAACCAAACTTATGGCTGCATAAAGAAACGTGCTTTATGTGCTAATCTCGTGAAAAGAGCTGCTTTGCTTGGCCAGTCATCTGAGTTTAATCTGGTAAGAAAAGGAAATGTTTTTTCAGCTGTGAGAAAACTATTGGTGTATATTAGTAATCGTATTAAAATGACAAAAATATCGCTCTCCTTTCCTTCGGAAATGGAAAAAAGACATGTCCACTCTCACGCGAAATAGGCTTGTATAATAAATGAGGCATTTTTTAAAGTGGAACGGTCCCGAACGGAGCCTGCTTTTCCCCTCTATGGAAACACGATACTGTAGACCGAAGGAACACATACATATTTCATTATTTATTATTTGAGGAAATGGCGAAAATTGATTCTAACTTATGAATTATCGATGCTTTAAAATGAAAAATAAAAGCGTATACTATATGCTACTTAAAAAACACTTAACATTTGTAAAGGTATCAAATGAGTACATGCATGGTTTTCCCAATTTGTTTCGTCTGATTTTCCAAAACAACATTAAACTACATGTATGTTTTACAACCGGTGTGCCGCCAAGGGTCCCCAAGTGTGCCGCAGAAGTTCTGGGGGAAGAGCGAAATACATGCCATTTCTTCCTTTTCATGAAATTTATTTCAAAACGTGTTGCATTTATAATATACCAAAAGAATGTTTTATAAAGCAATGAAAATCCCCCACCATCTCCCTTTGTGGGCTTTGGAGTGGGATTGGGTTATGCTTTCAGTCTGGTCACTTGACGCCGTTGCATTATCCGTGGAAATACTTTCTGGAATATGACAAAATTGCTTTTTAAAGTAACTACTCGTAGAATTTCTCCTTTATGTTGCTGGATTGATAGTTGTTATACTTTAAATTTTTCAGCTTTGTTTTAGAGTGCTTTGAGATGGAAAAGGTTTTAAAAATGTTCTATACACTACCCTACAAAACAATAAAATATATTGTATTTGTATTCATGTTTACGATAAGTAGGAATACGTGAATTCTGCCTACCCGACTAAGCTCAAATGATAATTTTATGCGTAATTGCATGAAGGTGCATTTTTATTCTTCTGGTACTATACCATAAATGATTTACAGAAATATTTCAGAGAACAAAGCAAAGGTCTGTTTCCCTGAACTGAAATCATAAGGCTTACTTAATTATAAATCTTACATATTTATCATTTCTTTATACTTTTGTAGAATAGCTCAGACTATTAAGAGTTTGTTAAATTTATCATAAGTTTACTTTTAAGCAGTGGCGGCTCGTCCATAGGCACTGCGGAACTGCAGCACCCCCAAAGTGAAAAGAAAAAAGAAAAATGAAACTAGAAGCATGCCTAAAATTGCCGATACCTAAAATCGACGTATAGAGCAGAATA
>JAQGBW010000166.1:0-57093 GCA_034698625.1 Julus scanicus | reverse complement strand
CCCACCCCTTGGTCACAATTGTCACAAAAACCAAACAACCCACCCCCTAGGTGTGACATAATTTTTGAACGGTCCCTGACAAGAATTTTACAATAGCTCTACACTAAGGTGCACCAGAGCTCTCATTGGCTCATTTTGAAGCCCTCGATCCGTTAAAAAGGAGTATAACTATTATCATCATCATCATCATCCTCTTAATCATCAACATCATCAACATCATCATCATCATCATCATCATCATCAGTTCATATTCTCAAATGCAACAGCAAAAAACAACATAAACTTCGATGTTTGCAAAAAAACTAAATGTTGCAGATTTATTATATTCAATATATTTTGTTATTGATGGTTACCTTCGTCCGGGAAATAAAACCAATAACCGTAAGCAATATGAGCTTAAGCTTAACGGGGTCAAATAACATTTTCTTCCGCTTTTTCCAAAATCACCAAACCCAAAAGTATTTGTGGAAGTGTAGCACACACCCCTGAAAGAATGAGTGAACATGCAATGTGACAAGATCTTCATCAATATTACGTTTCTGCTCACCAGGGGAGATTTTCGATTAGCATAATAAAGCAGCTTTTGTTGCTATTACGCCTAGATGGTGCTTTGAGCAGATTCCCATCAGCATTTATTTACATGTATTCACTTAACCTTTTTGAACTGTGGCTAGAGGCGAGTGAATTTTGGTTTGCCCGTGTACCACAAATTGGGCACCCACTCTGTCAGGCCTCACTGCGTGTCCGCCATGTTTGCTAGTGTGAATTACCTTTTATAAATTGTTCTCGGGCAATGAATCCGTCAGGGCACGCACCATACCACTTTTCCTTTATATCACAATGTCTAATTACTTCCTGATTAATTATTACAAGATCTTTGCCTTTTCTTTATTCTTATTTGAAGAAAAAAAATATATAGAAATATTAATTAACAGGTTCAACAACAGTTTGGATGAAAAACAGTATCCTAGAGTCAAGCTTAAAAATAATATTGCGACTATTCATACGTGGGACACGTGAGGTCATGACACACTATATCATATTGTGTGGTGTTGAGGATAGGGTGGCGTGTAGAGGGAAAGGGACATTTTCCTGATCAAAATTAGCTCTATCAGGTAGCAATACCCTTGTTTCATGTAAATTCTCCACTTAACCCCTTTCGTTCCCTTCGTCAATACCGTACGTTGCCCACTGCAGTAGGTCAGCCATCTTGAGCATGTAAATATAGGCAGGTTTATGTAATTTTAGATAAGTCTAGGGAATAACTTGTATTGAAGAGCGCGCATTTTCCATAAGGTGCGTCTAGTTAATTGCAACTATACGAATTAGGCTCTTCAAAGGTGACGCAACTATGTAAAATGAAAATGTAAAGTTGGTTCATAATGGAGGCTACAATTTTCAATAGCAACAGCTAAGTGGAACAGTTAGGAACTTAAAATTGTGGGCCATACAAAGAAACATTCTGTGATGCACTTAGTCTATTTATGACAAATTGTTAATCACAATTACAGACGAAAATAGTGATAGAAAACTGCCTTAATGTAGTTTCGTTTAAAATTTGAAATAAGCCCATCTCGATTAAATTAAAATTCATTTCATGCTTCACATATAAATGGAAACAGTAAAATTGCATAATTTTAACACCTTTGACAGCATGGGTTATCCATTTTAAAAATGAAACATTTACTCGCCTTCCTAATTTGTATTCAGTGATGGTGTCTACCCTAATACTTAAACTATTTGTATCGATGAATGGTCAAATATCAGGTTTGCCATTGTCTTCAGGGCACCCACACCATTGGTACAGGTAATTTTGCATTCCTAACTTGCATTTTTTCTGTAATATTTACTTATACCAAATCACAAGCCTACGCATCTATCACAATCCCAAGAGCAATAAAATTCAATATATGACCCACTTTTAAAATTATTCATCAAACAGTATTTCTCAGACCTAACAATTTTCAATAGGTTTTTTTTATGAAAGTTTCAATTTGGACTTTGCTCTTCATTTGTGGACACGACATGAATAATGAAAACTAAGGAAAAGGTAAACTACTTTATCTGCATTTTTGAAAAATAAAAAAACGAGAGCCAAAGCAGATACAATGTTGCCAAAGAACACTATCATCTATTTTACTAAAATATTCCAACCCTATGATTATCTAGAAAATAAGCCATTCTAACCATGCCACGGACCCTGTGTGGGTGGGTGAGCGTATTACAGCTTATCAAACAAAGTCCATGCCTGAATGAAATTCACATTAAATTTGAAAAGCATTAAAATTGAGCACAGCTGATTTACTGCAAAGCATTTTAAGATACTTAAAACAGTCATCATAAATTATATTTTTTTAGAAAACTATTCACGCTTCTATCCACCCAACTAAGGAAATTATACAAATTTAAGGTTTAGGCAATATTGAGATTCCCTTTTTAACTATCACTTTCCTTGTTGAATTTTCTATCATATATGAGCCATTTATTATGGGTTTACAATTACATTTAATGAGCTAAGTGTAATATTGAAACGCCCACTTTTAATCCACTTCCTTTAGAAGGTGTGGACCTAAATTATGGAATCTGGGTTGAACCTCTGTAAAAATTGGGCAGGTTGAAAACTAGGCCCATTTTGTGAAAAATCGGGTCTCTCAATACAAATATAATAAAGGTAGTTTAGAAACCATTTTTCATAAGACGTGCTCCATTTTTGCAAAGCATTCGGGTATGAAAACTTTTGGCACCATTTTGTCAGAAAAGAGAAAGTTTGATTTAAAACGAAACCCCCTTCTTACAACCATGAAGAAAATTACGAACAGATTTAATAATAAAGAGACCCATTAGACAAAACATTTTTTTAGTTCGCCATCGGTTTTTGCCCCTTCGGCAATGGGAACAGGAGAATAGTACCTGTACATGGATCAACTTAAACGTTATGAAATTTGGGCTACCAACGCCACCACCATCATCATCGCATTAAAACATAAGAAGACAGCGAAATAAGCATTTCCTGAATAGAAGACTTAATGAAACTGGCAAAAATCATAACCTTTCAACACCAAGATTTAATATGAAGTACGTTTTTAAAATGCATGGACTAGCAAATTAATACAGAACACGGTTGTATATATCAAAATAAAACGTTACATGTAGTATTCTCAACGGACGCCTGAAGAAGTTTAATTTCATAATAACTGCTAGTTGTCGATCTCTAAATTACATAAGTTTCCTTCTAGGGTTTTTTCTCATGTCAGGATATGAAGTAATGAATACTCACCAGCTAACAACTGTTAAAAGTGCCAACATTTTACGGTATTACAGTTATTTATTATACAGCATTCTGGAAAATTTAAATTTTGACGACATTTATCATCACCAGCAAAACATAACCTGAACAATTATATAGGACATATATACCATAATATGTCCATAAATTATATTTTTATGTTGACACAGTGTATATATTAATGCATGCACATGTAGATGTAGGAACATTATATATATACACACTCATGTATTGACATGCATGAGTGTGTGTATATATATATTTCTCTATAAATACCTAATTTCTGATATAACTATACTATATAGAATTCCCTGTGTATACCTATTCATATATGTGCCATATATAAATTTTCGACCCGCGGGAAAGTTCCATGACATGCAAATAGCAGAATATTGCCTTTTACTCATGTTTTTTTTTTAACAATTACACCCCCATGGTTATAAACCTATAAAACAATATTTATTATTGCTTTTTATGATTATTTTAAGGTAAATGGTTAAACTTCTCACAGTCTTTCTTCAACGCAATAAATAAAAAGCTATAAAAAACTTTCAAAAATATGTAAGTTTGTATTAAATAGGTGAATTCACGTAGTTCTTCACCTCTAAACTGCTTTTCATAGTAATTTTAAAAATGCATGCATATTCAAGAATTATGAGCTGCAGCACATGATGCATATTAATGAGCAGCCAGTAAAACATAATAGAGCATATCATCAAAATAGTTAATTTCTGAAATGCAAATTTATGAACAAATAACTGTGAGCATGCATCTCATTTACTAGAATTAAAAAGTGCATTAACCTCAAATCTAGACAGTAAAGAAAGAGCGGTCTTATGCAACACAGTTAAATGTTTTATGATCTACATGTATGAGTGTAACATAACAACCATATGCAATGTTGTTTGAACACGGGGAAATATGACATAAAATAACGAAAGTGAAATAAAATTAAATGAGAGTAAAACAATTGAAAACTGGATAATTATGATTAGAACAAGAAACTACAAAGCATCCTGTGTGCATATTGCCCAAATTAGTTCGAGAATAGATACATTTTCAATTATCTTAAGAATTTAAACTTCAACTTTATTGATTTTTTAGGTTTAAGTATCAAAATGCATGGAATGTAATAAATATGGAAGCATGTACAACGATCCAATTTCATTTACATGTCCATGTATGACATTACCCATGCATGTGCATGTATAATTTCTCCACCCAGGATGCAGGAAGTATAATTAAGAAATGTTACAAGCATTTCTAATTTATTTGTAGCTCATCAAATGATATTACTTTTTTTGTGTAACAGAGTTAATAACGTTATTTCCGATTAACCATAATACTGTATATAATTTTCTCCTATTATATATTTATTAAATAAGTTTTGGAAGGTAACCTCTTGATGTGGGAGGACTGAAATCTGCTCATGTGTATAATGCATATTACATTAATTGTAGTTTGAGGTGTAACCCGCCATCCCTAATATACATGAACACAGGAAGTAAAGGAAACAAATTACAAAAGGGGTCGATGCATCTAAATTAAATTCACATTTACACAAAGCATAAATATGTAAAATAGTTATTAAATGAAAATTAATCCCTGGTCGATTAATTCAAGTAGGTATGGGTGGAATAGGAGTAATACGATGATGACCGTGGATTTTTGTATTACACCCTTGGTATTATACAAAAAATGAGAATTTTGCTTAAAAATATAAGCTTAATTCGATTATAAATTTCAACGGTTTTCAGTAAAAAGTTCCCTAGCAGTCTGTCTCATCGACTATAAACAAATCCTTTGTAGCCAAAAATCGCTTGTCATTAATGGGCTTAAGTGCTTCTGTTCAGCCCATTGAATGTGATCCATATTTCATTCTGTAATTAATAATGTATTGCGAGGACTCCTACGTACTCAATACAATCGCTCAGTGATCGCATACATGTACTAAGACGAATCGAGGCAATACAATGCAAAATAAAAATCATGCAAATGCAACCCACACCCTTGCCTACCGTGTACTTAATTACAAAAGTAGCGACTATCAGGTTTGAAAATAGTCTCGATGAAATTTCGATTTATCAAAACCCTTTAATGCCTTCATACAAGGAAGCACAGATTCACAATGCAATACATGAATTAACATTCAATAATCATTTGCATGGCCACCACAATTCCAACTTCCTCATGCAGTCATCATCCTCAAAAAACAAAAGAATTCAATTACAAATTTTATGTTTGAGGTTGAAATGTGTGACAGTTTTGATACTACAGTTGTTATATCTACAGACGACACAGACGACAGTACTAACATGGTGCATCCCACTGAATCTCTCAAGTACCTGGAATCACTCATGTATTGTACTATCTCAAGACAGGTGTAAGGAGCTAACACATTCAAAATCGTTTAAGGGTTATATAGCGATAACCCCTTGTGCATGAAGTCACTTTCGTTCTCAAGTATTCTATTGACATGCATAAAATGCGTACTTGCAATGAGCACAATATACTCGTATTTAAGTATCAAAAACTAAAACATCGATATACATGTAGGTGAGAACGTTATGTTCAAAATAATGTACTCGGCATTATTGTAAATCCTTATTAAGAATAATATATACCATACCAGTATACTGGCTTAAAACATTTTAGGGGCCATTCAAAAGGAACGTCTTCTAAATTCCTGTAAAAATAGACCCGCCTTCACCCCTGTCCACATGGTGTCCATTTTAGCCCAGACCTCCCCTCCCCCTCACAGACGTCCTTAATTTTTTTTGAAAAGTTGGGTGTCCAGAAAATTTGTTGGAACATACAAAAGCCCATCCTACATATTAATTCCACGAGATTTTTCCAGATTTTTTTATTAACAGAAATTTCCTGACCTCGAAGGGAAATTTCAGCATAAAATTGGTGTTTAACACAAAATTTGGTCATAATTCCAGACTTTCCCGAGGTTTTAAAAATCCAAGTACATTTGGGACTGGGGATACATTTTTTCTGGTATCCATTTACCCTTTCACCAACTTTAAAACTCAAACAGAAAATTCAAATTCTGAAAAATATCATCGTTAGTGTACGACCATAATGACTCCCCTTCCCTCCTCCAGTACACATGGTGTCAACATACCAGCAGACCCCACACTTGAGGACGACATTTTTGAATGGCCCCTAATATTTCCAAATTTTAAATATATAAAGATGCAGTATAACCCATAATTATAAGTGTGTATCCCCAGAAGCATTTGTAATACGCCATATTTACAGTATGTAGATATGATGCAAAATAAGCATAAAGAACTGCATTACAACAACGCCCAAAGGTTTGATAAACATTTTGTAATGCAATGTCCATTTTATACTATGCATAAACAAGCAAATCACAGTAACCAAAGACGCCGCTGATAAATGCTGTAATTAATCCTTTCTTACATCAGCATGCTTGCGTTTTAAATGTGAAAATGGTGAGACGTCGTACATAATGAATGCAAGTTGAAATGAAAATTAATTTGCCGAAGTGAATCCATGCTGAGACGAAGCTCCACGTTTTAAAATCGCCCAAGGGCCACAACCGTATCTATAATTAAATAAGTAGGCCTAAATCCAGCAATCCTTGGTATTGTGATTTCAATGGGAATTAATGTAGGTTTCCACCCTCCCAATCTCGATGTAGTAAATAAAATTAAAATCCAAGGGTGGTACTAAAGGCGGCCATTTCTAAGATTCATTCAATTTCATGGAACAGCGATTAAATCTGTTATAACAAAACTTTTTTAGGCATCTGGTTACACAGCACTTCTTTTTAAATACTTGACAGGAATTGTAAAACCCTGTAAAAGTGAGAGAAAAGTTGCTCTAGATTTTCGCACAAAAGTGACCCCTGGTGGTGACAGAAAAATGAGAGCAGGTGTGGTGCTCGAGCATAGCTATCTTGCAGAAATCTCGAAAACTTGTAGATCATCGATTGAGATTCAAATAATTATGATAGGAGTCGTTCCATTTCCTTAACTTATTAAAATTATATTTAGATAAAAATACGTGCATTTGTAGATATGCGATGAGGTACCTGGCTGCAGTGTATAAGATTGCAAAAATATAGGTCATAAATGATTAATATAATAAAATTGAACTAGCAAAAACATTAACATCATCGTTTGTGATAAAAATTTAATCTTTTACAATTAAGAGTAGACAATTTATAATAACAAGGCTTTTTTGAGATTTTTTTTATGATTTAAAATACCAAAAACTACAAGAAAAAAAGAAGGGAGGAAAAGATAAGTTTTAGAGAATTAAATTTTCTCTTTTATGTAATTTTTTCAGGAAAAAAATGATCTGATAAAATTGTTTATTCCTTTTATTTCTATTGTTTTTTTGCAAATGGTGAAGAATTTACATTTTTATAGCCGTTACATTATGTATATTTATTCCAGCTTACTTTTTGTCAGTTCTGCATTTTTCTAATTACATTTCGAAATTTTGATTAAAAAGCGGTTAAAAATGAATGAATAAAACAAATTCATGAACTGATAATCTTTATAAACATTACGCTTCGTGATTTACTCTAATTTTATGAACTTTTTGCAATGGTCTCACTCTTTGTTCACTGTTATATAATTATTGAAAAGTGTTTGGTAATTACGTGTCTATTCAGGAAATAACCTATAAAATACTCAGATACTTCGTGTTTTCCCAAAAAAGATTGCATAAAGTCTGCTATCTTAACAGAGGGCAGCACCAAATTAAGGCAGCTTTCATTTTTTTCCTAAGAAAAATGTACAATGCTGATTTTCTTGTAAAAATGTAGACTTAAGACGTCGTATCAAAGCGTACATTGGCTGGCCTGGAATAAGAAAGTGATTGGTCTATTTCAACCCAAATATTACTGAATTTTCCTTTTATCAGATTTATACAAAAGTAAATACATGATCACTGTTTAGATTATTTCTCTTTCAGACGAGTGATGCTTCATTGATGAGCCTTGGTAAGTATGGAATATTGTAAAAATATATTTGATAAATATATAAAGCGCTTAGGCATAAGTATACATAGTACTTCTATTACAGCATATACAAATTACTATCTACCGCATGTATCTATTGTTAGTCGTATTTTTACATTTTATAACTATCAAGAAAACACTAGTCTTAATAAATAAACACCTTCTATTTTATTTTTACAGAAACTAAAGTAAACTGAACTTTCGTTTACATAAATTATTGAGTATGTCGAATCGACAAAACGCATACAACAAGTAAACATCGTTTGTGCTTTGTCTACATTTTGTGGATTTATTGGAACCAGAAAAGAGAAAGCCTATGTATTGTTATGCAAACAAAATCTATCAAACTAGTTTAATTAACCCCAATTGAAATAAGTTTTAAGTATATACGTTCTCCTATGCAATTAGACTATTGATATTTTTTTCACTTTGTGGCCTCAATATATGGGGAAAAACAATATATTCACAGAACAACAAAGATATTCATATTTTATTCTAATATCTCAAAAAGTTTAAAGAAATTTTATTTGAAATTACATCATTGGTGTCTCGATAAATCTGCATCATCCAATGTGGCAACGGGATCCTCACATTTGGGCATTTAGTATATTGACTAAACTATCAATAAAGGGCACTTGGTTTTCATTTAGCATGTATTGACAGCTACATTTTATGGATATGAATTTACTAAACATTATTAATCAATGATTTGAAGTACTCCATACCATAAATTCATATAATCAACGTAATGCAGTGTTTATAACTTTACTGGCACTAAAATTGATAGATTCAGCAATAGTTAAATTATTATTAGACTTTATATGATGTTATAAAGTAAAAATCCTTTTTCCCCAATGACAGTAAAGGTATCTCCTTAATTACGGTACATCTTGTCATACATGGACGATTTCCTTACTTTCCCGAAAATTCAATATTTACATTCCTAC
This sequence comes from Julus scanicus, assembly GCA_034698625.1. NCBI lineage: Eukaryota > Metazoa > Arthropoda > Diplopoda > Julida > Julidae > Julus > Julus scanicus. Next base: position 47,858 of record JAQGBW010000166.1, on the reverse strand, counting down.
GTAAAAGCAAACCCAAATTAACAATTAAATATAATGCTGAAATACAAAATCTGACAATTCTATTCAACACATAGGTCACATATTTGCTCTTAAATAGGTTTATATATAGTTAGCTAACAGAAACATGTTAGGTGAAACTAATACCATACAAGTATAAGTTGTTTGCATGTTTAAATGGATATGTCTTGTCCTGCATTAGCTCATATACGTATTATAATTCACAAATCCTGCAAACAATTTACATTACAATGTTTGCACGTTTTATAATGCCCTACTTTTGCAAATTTCCCAATTAACGTACGTCGAACCATTTTTGCTTTTAAATATCAGAATAAATTAAAACTCATTTGCTGAGACAGCATTGTCTAATTTCCACTAGATGCCAATAATAACATCGTAGCATTTACATGATAATCGAAGATTAAAATAAAGTAGATATGTTGACAGAAATAAATTTTAATTCCATTTATATGTTAAGGGACACCTGAATAAGTGTTCATGACATGTGGAAACAGGGAATTCTTGACCTTACCAAACCTTTTTTTTAAACATGTTTCTGAAGTGCCCTCAAGATTGCTGTCTTATGAGATGTAATCGTCTGATAACAGACAGGAAGCTTCAGATGACTTTCACGTCAATACATGTCATAGTTATTACTTAACCTTTTCCTAATTTATATAACCCGACAGAGTTTGTGACCAGCAGTGTTTATGACCTATTATAATTTAGCAGAAGTCATCAAATTTGACAAGTGATGACTTCTTAAGCAGTGATATAAACTTTGGAAGGTAAGTTGTTTCATATATGACAGCAGCAAACACAAGGAGTCTTCATGTTTTGACCCATGAATTTTGACGTCCAAACAGGTTATAGTTTATAAGTTTTTATTTTTAATCTAATCTATTTTAATCATGCACTAAGTTTGGATGACATCTTCATAAATATCTTTAAAGACCAGTTTTTCTGAAAACCAACATTTTCTATAATATGAAACGTTTTAAAAATTCAGTGATTTACTACATCTCACCATGAAATTCGACCACAATAAATCTCGTCTGCATCTCCTATTTAATATAAAGTACTTTAGAAGATGCGAGGAAAATATGCGAAGATAATTTGCGGTTCTATCATTCCACTTTATGCTTTTTACATAATCTTTGCTTTATGATGGACTTGATAAAGTGGTTATTTTATAAAGATAAAAAAGCTGGCGTAATCCTATTGGCAGACCGTGTAAAACGTATGTGCCTGTTTTGAAAATCACGCTTTTTTGCCAACTTGAAGCAAAAATAGAAAAATTGAAGTAATAATAAGTGAGGGCATTCACCCTGCATCTCCTTAAAAAGTTCACTTCAAAATAGAAGGCACTGGGAAAATAATCTTAAAATGAAATGAAATTTTAAATTATGACTGTTCTTTTGTTGACAATAAAAAGATGCCAATTTTTTTTTTTTTTTAAATAATGAATGTGATAAAAATAATGAAAAAAAGCGCATATAAACAGATATCTCTGCAATTTAGTCAATATTTTGAATGTTTGGGAAGCAACTAAGAGTCAACCAAGAGTCCATATTAATCAACCATGATTAACCAAGATGGATAACCAAGGATACAATTTTAACCTGTATATGTAGGTGCCGACATGAATTGCAGTAGCAATCTAAAAATCAACCGGTTTTAGAATTTTTTTTGTTTATACTAAGTAGTAGTAATTTTTAGATATTCATCAATAAATCAAGATTAATTTTGAGAAAATTGGGGTGAATGAAGTTACTTTTTTCCGTATTCCTAGCTTGTTTCTTCCGGTTTATGTTTACATGCATTAAGTATGTAAAAACAAAATCCTGTATCCCATTTGTCTAGAAAAAACAGCCTTAGTCTCCAGATTTTTTTCTTGGGGATTTTCCCTTGCATTATTACATTTCCTTATCCCCTACCTTTCGTCTCATGATTTATAACTTTTTTTTTGTATTCATTGAGAAAGTAACATAGAATCAACCATTTGTTTTACGGATTTAATTTTATGTTAAAGCTATTTCAATACAGCGCAATGGTTCTGCAACAATTTGAGATACTACTGAGTTGTAACTTCAACAATCTTAATCGTACAAAAATGCTTTTTTTGGATAAGTAATTTCATATAATAACTATAAATAAAAATCTGCACCATGAGGTTAAGGTTTCATCAAAACTATTCATATTGATTTTAAATGGGGGCATTGTTTCCAAAATGTCCACAATAACGAGTTTACCAGACAGGTGATTCATAAGATCGCTGTATTTATTTATTTTTTGTAAAAAAATTAAATCAACACAAATGTAAACACATGTTAACAAGGTTATGGGACACCTGTTGATGTACTTATTGTACATGTACATTATTTATGTCCTTGAAGGTAATTGAAATTTTAGCTTTTTTATACACGGTTGTTCCAATTATAAAAATCAAAATTACCCTTTGATGAGCACAGAACATCAAAAAGTCTTAAAATGGGAACAAACACAAAAATGTTATCACAGCAAACGTTTTGTGGGTCCCTTTACAAACTCTTCCCTACTAAGATTTTGTGTAGTATATGGTGAAACACTTTAATAGCGATACAGGAATGCTACCTGTAGGTGTCGCAATCAACTTTTGTCGGTAGTGACGTTTAATTACCGCCCTAAAGTTAATAATAAAATAAAAATTTGAATGGATTTTAAGGACTAATGTACAAAAGTGTATTAGCAAGTTAGGCTCACAACCTTCTAAACCGATCCAACATGTGTTTACATTTGTCTAAATTCAATTCAAAAATGAACAGCCTGCACTGGAATTATGAATCACCTTGTATAACCAGAATTTCATAGTTCATGTAACGACCAATGGCCTTTGCCACAGTTATTTATTCGGTATATAACGTACATTTAAAATACGCATATGGTCAAACGTTATCTATTTTTTTTTTTTATAGAAAATAAAAAAAAAATTCTCCACGTAAATTATGATGTTGGCAAAGTGGGAGGATTACCTCAGGGTTAATAGCCTTTCACTTGCTTGAGATTGTTCTGGCTTTACTGACCACTAAGACGGATATGGGAAAATTAAACGATTTACTGTGGTGGAACTTAAAAGAATAGATGTGCCCACGCACCATATATAACGGCAATTAAAAAAAATCATTCATTATTTTAGTATTTTGAATGTCTAATATAAAGCCAAACTATTCACATACACTCATGAACACATTTCATTTATTATGTATACACTACTGATTATTAATTAGCAAATTAACAAAATTAATTCTCATTTTGTAAAATAATTTCTGAAAAATGAGTCCAATATTTTGTTGATGCTCAACGTACTGCAAAAGTGTATCAATGTAATTTTTGCTGTGTGTGAGTGAGCACATAAGTCGATATTTAATTAAAAGATATTGTATAAAAAACAAATTTGCGACTGAAGCGACTGCCAACCTTTGCTATTATGAAATTTGTGTCAAAGTAGCAAATTAGTTTCAGGCTCAGTGGATTGGAACAAGTGAAATTCGCTTAATGTCGTAAAAAACTTGGATGCTTTTAAAATTTAATAAACCTACTTTGTGGTTTGGCACAGAAAAGGATCAAACGGTTTTAAATTCTAAAGATTTACTTTGAAATTTAGCAGCTACAGAAATCCATAAACAAAAGCGTCATAGTGCTGAATATGTGTTTTTCAGTGGGTAGATAAAATGTTTGAATTATTGACGTCGTTATGCTCATTTTGGTTACTATCACTGGTGGCGCCATCCATGAACAAGCTTAAAAAGCTTGGTGAAATTTTGCAAAATTGAATGTAGAAAATTGTAGAAAATAATGTCATTGCTTTAATTACATCATTTATATGCAGTGGCGGACTGGCCAAGGTGTCAGGTTGCTCGATGCATGGCAAGTGGGTACCCTTAAACATTAGACAATATCCAAAAATGCTGATGACCTTTTAGTAGTTTAATAACTTTTAATATACAAAAATTGTACCCAATTTCCACTTATGTATTCTTTGGAAATTTATTGATTTAATACTATGAATAATAACATTCTAATTAAAACATCTAAAGATTTATTGAAAATCGTAAACAGTGGAACCTCGGTTTACGAACTTAATCTATTCCTCGACCCTGTTTGTAAACCGAATCAATTTTTCCCATTGCAATTAACGTAAATCCAAATGATGCATTCTTTGTCCTAGATTTGTTTTTAACATGTTATGGATTATGTGTGGAAATAAAACGGAAATGAAATAAATATAACAATAATATTAGACAAAAGCAGTTTAATATATACATCCATGATTTCCAATATTATAAGAAATAAAGACACCCACGTGGTGTCGTCATGCTGACGTTGCTGTGAATCAAGTTCATTCGCAGATTCTGTTTAAGTTAAGAAATTTACTTTAACAAACATTGTTTTTATTAGGAAAATTTGTATTATTCTACTTTATTCTGTTGTCAATTATATGATTTAAGTCTAAAATCGACGTCATCAATGGATTGTCATCTATTGCATCTGCAATTGGCGTGGATAAAACAAGAAATGAACTTTTGCCATATTTGCAATGTAGGCTATGTATATCCTTGAAACTAATATCGATTTTAATTTAAATATTTGGAAATTATAACATTTTTTATGTTACCTGTATTTAGTAAAACATATTAGTAACAAAGTTGCTCTGCTGAAACAGGTAAAACAATAGCAGAAACTCGGACCTTTGATTGGTGGTCCCGATAAATGTGTTTGTAAACAGAAGCATCGTTCGTAAAGCGAAACAACATGTGGTGTTCGTAAACAGATACATTCGTAAACCGAAGTTCCACTGTGTTGTCATTGTGGGTGGGCCCCTTTGTATACTGGCAACCATTAATTTTTAGACCCAGTCCGACACGTAGGTCCTACTGTATATTATGATATATGGGTTTTGTTAAATGAAATGTGATTAAAGATCTACAGCCATTATTGCCAAATAAACTTTTACATGTACAATAAGTTGTCATGAAGAACATAGTATAACAACAGCGTTCACCTTATGTAAACGTCAATTATTTGGGAAGAATAGCTATTGCTTTTTCCTTATTTCTATGAGAAAATATAAATAAGCAGAGATTTTAATCGATATCGCATTACAAGTTTAAATTGTATTACTCAGGAGATAAGGACGATATAACTAATATTGGAATTTTCCAACGAAAGAATAACAGCAGATCAGTAACATATACAGAAAGCTGTAAAAATGATATTGATATCATTTTTAAACAGAAAATAAGATATCTGCCATTAAAGTCTTGAGAAAAAGGAACCTTTGTTAATGAGGATTTCTCTCACAGTGTCGATGAATGATTCAGGATACACTACCAATAAACCATATAGTACTCGAGTAAATAAAATGTTAACAACAGGGATAATAGGTCATGGTGATCCAACAATGTCAACCAATAGTAAATGAAAATCGAAGACGTCTAACGTTTAACCTTGCAAAGGTTGTAAATGTAATTCCGAGAACAGCACATTTATTGGTGAATAATGTTTGAATCCTGAAACAAAACCAAAACTCCCCTTGTCAAATTGAAGTGGTGACGAAGTATTCGTACGTGTTGTAATTTTGGTAGAGGTTTGGTAAAGGCTTTTTATGGATTCTATTTATGAAATTTCACAACTCCTGTTCATGTAAAAGAATTTAGACAGTTTAAGTAAGTTTAGGTAAATTTGTCGTTTAAAAAATATTATAATTGCCTGATAAATAAACATTTGTAATTAGTTTAAACTAAAATTGAACGAAGTGACAACACAAATTAGCACTAAATAGCGGCAAATTGTCATGAAATGAAAGCCTCGATCGTACTATAAAAACCTTATTCCAGTGATATCAAAATGAAATTTTCATTTAATTTGTCCTCGTATTTTATTTTAAAATAATAGGCAATTATTCGTAAAAAGTAATACCTAAACTTATAAACTTATATATACCTTCTTAGTGTAAAAACTACCCTCATTCTAGCGACGTCAAGAAAAAAATTTCATTTATATTTATCAAAGTATTTTTAAATCTCATGAATTATTTCTAATATTACAGACAATATAGCTTTTTAAATCAAAATAAATAATACCAGATTGACTATCATGTCATACTCCAAGTATTTTGAATAGACAAAAGTATTATCAACTAATCTGATAGGAATTGCCATTAAATAAAATAGAGTTTTAAATAATCGCAGATGTGCAAGCAAATAACTTGTTCTTTGTAATTATGAATTACAAATTCAGTCTGCAAATTATGAAAAATGAACGAAATACTAGGTGTGAAATAGAATGGTATTTCAGGTCAGTATCAATTAATTAAACTTTTTTTTTTTATTCAAACTATGATTTCCTTTCATTTCTCCTAAACAATTAAACATTGTCAAGGCTTCCAGGAATTAATTACTTGATTTTTATCATAATTGTATTGCACGAGGAAACCTCTATTCATGGGCATTCCTAAAACATGGGCAATTTTTTTATAGTGAATAACTCGTTTATTAACTTGCGATTGTCTCTATGATGCACAATAATAATTTATACTAGCTTTCCACGACATATGTAATAATCAACATGAAATGCATAAATTTAATACTTGCTCATCCAATAGCAACGAAATATGGTCGAGAGGAGCCCAAGTAAAGGAGATTTTGTTATGAGTTTTTTTAAAGGAAAACACGAAATATCCGTGCCATGAATAATAACGAGAACTTTCACATGATCTCATTATTTAAAAATGCTCTAAACGAATCACGTGATCATATATACATCCATGGTTAGTTAAGCCTGCATCCTTAATGTTTTTGTGGGGTAACACATCAAACACATCAAAAAATATGATGAAAAAAAATCAAGGTTGACGTTTGACGCGCGTCATATACTTTGTCATCAGATTAAAAAGTTCCCTATTGATATCCTCCTGTTTTCCTATAAAACATCACGTGGTTGTTCCACTGGACTGTGATTTCTTTTATGAAAATCAGTTTCTAAATAAACACAAGAAGCTGAAGGTGGGCTGACCAGAGATTCAGACCGAAATTGAGGTCGCTACAATTGAAACCGTGCTGCAGGGGGACGAGACCTCGTTTGATTTCAACACTGTGTCAAAAAAAAGAGAAAGTGAAGTTCATTTGGAAGAAGGACAGCACAAAGAAAAGTTTAATGAAACCTTCCTAAACATAAAGGTAAGTGCCAAAACAAAACTAATATTTGTTAGGCTTAGCAAGTACTGTAGGTATGCATGGGAAATTTAGGTATTGGCCTTCAGCTTACAGTAGTTAAGTGAAGTTTTCAAAAAGTTATGAGTGGCTTGGAAATTATATTTAAAAATTAGTGAACCCCTTGAAAAAGTTTTGATTTTGACAACGTCGTTTTTTTATCAAGATAAGTTAAAATTCTATTAAATTTTAAAATGCAAAACTTGATTAAGTTTTTAAACTTAAACATAATTTAGAAATACTTTGAGTGGTCAAGAATCAAACAGAATGCAGAAGATGATAAGGATAATACCTAAATTGAAACATGTTGAATTAACAAAAAACATAATTGACATGATTTTGAAGGTTCTAAGATGTGCACAAGTTGGAATCTTTGCAAAGCTGGTTGCACTAAACATTGTAGTTATCCTTAAGTGACAATGATGCAAGATAATTTATATCTTATTCTAATAGAACTGAATCATTTTCATTGTTATTAAACCGAATCTTCTGAGTTCAATTTATTAATAATAAAATGGATTAGTGTTTAAATGCCAAGAATAGTAACGTATTAACTAATGTTACTATTAAACAAAATAATTCATCAAAAATTAAAATAAATACGTTCAATCTTATTTTTAATTTGGCGTAGCTTCAGATTATTCTTAAGTTAAATAGATTTTGCCCAAATACGTTTGCAAGAAAAAATTTTAAAGTTTAAAGTAATATTGCAAGTAATTGCCCAAAAAGTTTTTTAATGATAAAATAGCTATAGTAGATTTATAATTATTTTCATTAAACTGTTTAGAGGTATTGCATAGATGAGTCGCTCAGATTTGTTCGTAATTCAGTCCTGATTAAGCTTATAAAATTAAGTTAATATTCATTTTCAAATATCAAAAACTATATTTAATCGTATTTAACAACCAATATGTATTAGATTATATCAAAAAGTTAAAGCAATCATCAAATATCTACGAGTCGTTAACAAACTTTCCATTAAACTATTAACATGGCAATTCGAAATTTATTTCTTCATTAACGTAGACCTCATAGGATAGCTAAGAAAAATGAAGGTTTGTAGCACCATACCAAGAATAATAATTAAGGGAACGGCTAATGGCATGTTTCACCTATTTGACCCTCTCTTGGGTTTTTCTTAGACGTAGACAACGAGTATAAACTTAAAGAATAACAGGTTGAGTTTTTCCTTATTGGAAAACCCTTTGTTATAAATAAGAGAGTTTTCAAGATATTAATATATTTTTTATTATTATTTTTAGTTGGTATCATTTACATAAAAATCAGACAACGATGGGACTTCATATAAAGGTGAGAAATGAAATAATGCTTTCAAACATTGTTTTTGTATTTTTTAGTCTTTAGGCAAAAATATGTCAAGCATTCCCTACTAACCCAATCGCTATCACTATATCGAATTTCATAAGGCAAAACTTTAATTTTGTCATGGAAAGCAGTAATTGTAGGTACTGCAAAATGTTTTAAAACCAGTCAAAGCATGACGTTGTTAAAGTCAAAAAGTGTGTCATGAAAACATGTCTTCAGTAGAAAAAAAATCCTATACTTTCTCCTAAAAACAGTATTGGGGCTCTGCTCTTGATACTTATTAAGGTTATTTCCTTATATCTCTAATTCACCTGCAGGTCTACACAATTTCTGGTACGTTCCAATTTTACACTAAGCATTATTTGTTCCCCCATTTCAGTAAATGGCAACAAAAACAATTCCGGAATTCTGTTTTTACCCTTTCCTTAATATTAATTACTTGTTTATTTACATTGTTGTCTTGAGCATTGACAGAAAAAAAAAAAAAAAAAAACATGTTTCTAAGGAGGGCCCAGAAAATTAGGAAATACCAATTTTTTTACATAGGCCTATATATATGGCAAATAAATGTGATCTAAAATAACTCTTGAGAGAATTTTTAAAAACTTTAAAGGGATTCTAAAGAAATTTCTAAAATTATAAACAGAAATTCGAAAAATGAACGTGGAGACTAACAAAAAAAAGTTTTTTTCCTCTGTTCAGGGTCATACTGCTCAGTTGTCGTATTTAATCTGAAATAAGATTTCTCAAAACGTAGGTGTGCTAGGAGAGTTATCTTCTACACATGATTTCATGCATGGTCATTGTTGTTTTTTTCCCCACCAAAACAGATCTAGGTGGGCCATTGACTTTCTGACTTTCACCAAGGAAACCCTTTCTGTACACGTTCATGCCTCTAGTCATTTAATTTTTTTAAAATATTTTTCTTCACTCGAGCGCATAGCATTCACTTTTACTGTGTAAAATAAACTCGTTCTAGGGCCGGGCACATCCAGTACAAAACCTCCATCTTGGTGCCACCAGCGTTTTGCGTCAATGGAAATATACAATGTTTCTGTGACGTCGGTAGATAGTCTATATGATCATTCAAAAATCAAAACTATACATAGAATCAAAACTCCAACTCAGCCATGAAGTTCATAATTTCATGAACGTTTTAGCGAGACTATCAAACTTGGAATGTTCAGATGCGAACGAAATTATAGGGAAAAATAAATGAAATGTACTGTGTACTTTGTGTATAATTAAGGAAACATTCCATTTATGTTCCGATAGTTTTGCTGACTACAACTGGGAAACATAGAAATACAGATAAATACTTATTCTATACTTATTCCAATATTATTTTCATCACGCAGGTTGTAGTATTTTACAATTTTTTCTAAAAAATTATTCTTCAAAATTGTGCATCAATACATTTCTACTTTATAATTTAAATGCGAAAAACAGACTAATCTTTTGATTACAACTTTACTGTGCATTAATTTCATATATTTTCAAATGCATTGACAGTGATAATACACAAAGGTGGAAGAAAGAAAACCCTGCAGAGGTAGCCAACAAATTTGAAGAAAACATTTCACTAGTTTTTCACCAGTTTTGTTTAAAAGATGTCAAGTTTATTTCTGATATAATCTGGCATGCAAGATTATGAACATTTACTGGGACTAGCATTTATATAAATGCATAGACATAAGAAGAAACGAGAAAATGCCATAATATCGGACTTTTTCAAAAAACACTAGAATTAGAATAATTGAAGTATTTTTCCAATATGTCCTGTTTCTCCTTATTGAACTACTGTTCGTGCAGTGCACATACAGCACAAGTCAGATAATCATAAAAATACTGATCCTTGCATTTATAGTGATAACTGTTAAGAGGTAGATACAGAAATCCTGTAGAGATAGCCAACATATTTGGTAAACAGTCAAATAATTGTAATACAATTACTTTCAATGTCCAGTAACTTCATGATGAGACTGTTGATGGCGCAGTGCACATACTTTCTAAATCCTCAAAATAGTCTTTGCTGTGTACTTTATTTACAGAAATACATCTATACATAAATGGAAACAATATGTTCCTGCAGAAACACCCTACGTTATCTTTTTTTGGAAAATACTTAAAATTCTTAAGACAGTTTTCTAAAGTATCCAGTCTTTCCTGATGTTACTACTGATCGTGCAGTAAACATACAGTACATGTCAAATCATCAGAAATTAATTATTCTTGCATTTGCAGGGATGCATAATCAGAGGTGGATGTACATCTTGAAGTTTTTGGTAAACAGTAATGGAATAACATTTTATTTTCAGTGTCCAGTCTTTTCCAGATGAGACTGCTGATGACTCGGTGCACTGTAGTAAATCCTGTGTTATGTCGTTTTTTTTGGAAATATTGTAATAATTGCACTACATTTTTTTCCCAAGGTGTCCAACTTTATCCTGATGGGACTGCTGATCACTCAAACATGCATGGCTGCGCCACATAAACACAAACATGAACATGAACATGAACATGAACATGAACATGGACACGGAGATGGCAGTGGAGGAGGAGGCGTTGAAATCAATCTTGGTGGATTGGCCATCAAAGCCGGAGGTGGTGGTGGAGGTGCAGGCGAAGGAGGCAAAGTATTAAGTTTCCCTAGTGGAAGTGGATATGGATCCGGAGGTGGCGGCGGAGGAGGAGGAGGAGGAGGAGGCGGCGGCGGCGGCTTCGGTGGTATTTCCATCGGTGACTTCTTGCACATTGGCGGCTTTGGAAGTGGCGGAGGCAAGAAAGGCGTTCCAGGTCAAGTAGCTGATGAAAAGTTCGGCTCCAAGTTTGGCGACGGGGGAGGATTTGGTGGATTTTCATTGTCGTTTGGCGGTGGTGGATTTGGCATCGGTAGCGGAGGTGGCGGCGGTGGTGCAAGTCATGGTGATATACTCAGTGAGAAAATCGGAGACAAAATCGGAGAAAAATTTGGAGGTGGCGCAATTAGTGGTGGTGGAAGTGGCGCAATTAGTGGTGGTGGAGGTGGATTTATCAGCGGTGGTGGTGGAGGCCATGGTGAAAAATTCGGTGATGATAAAATAAAGGGTGGTGGTGGAAGTGGCGCAATTAGTGGTGGTGGAGGTGGATTTATTAGCGGTGGTGGTGGAGGCCATGGTGAAAAATTCGGTGATGATAAAATAAAGGGTGGTGGTGGTGGTGGTGGAGGCGGAGGATTCATTAGCGCCGGTGGTGGTGGAGGTGGAGGTGGTAGTGGTTTCTTCAAAAGACAAAGTGGATCAGGAGCTACAGCCTCAGGTGGCGGAGGTGGTTTGGGAAGTTTTGATTTTGGTGGACTAGGTTTAGGTGGTGGCGGAGGAGGGGCTGGTGGTGGATTGGGAGGATTAGGATTCGATCTGAATGGAATATTGCAAGGCTTTGGCTTCAGTGGTACAGGTACCAAGAAATTCAGGGACCCTCGACCCGTGACCGAGCACTCCGTCCTGTTTTACGACGAAAAACCAGTTTATAGGAACACAGGAGAGATTCAAACGCCCATTTATAATCGTTTTAAAGTGCTAAAGGAAGTATCTAAGAACGAAGAGCCTGCGACGAAGTAAACTAATAATCCATGACAAGATATCTGCGAAATAACAAATTGACAACCATTTCGCCGAAATTACTTGAAAATATTACATCAATTTCATCACAGATCACAGAAAAGATGGCCATCACAAGCATATTAATTCAAATTACAATTTGAAGAATTAATGCAGATATGTATCAGTTTTATTTCATGAAAAGAGTTTGCATGAGAATTTCATTATGTTTTAATTTTCAAAAACACAACATTTACTTGGGATCTTTACAATATTCTTGTTGGGTGAATTCGGGGTATGTGATAATGTACATCTTCTACTCCACAAAGTGGGAATTTAATCAGAAAATAATCCATATGGTTTTAGCAGGTACATTAACAATTTCATATAAGTGAAGCAGTTTATCGTGACATCACTATAATATTGACGTGCACTTGAAGAAATGATGAGAAATTCTGAAATCTTCAGTAAATTTTCACTAGTAATACTCTGCTTTCAAACATATCTAAGTTTTTCTATTGGAAATTTACTAAATTATAATAGGAGCTACAGAATGTTAGTAAAAATAACCAGTGCTCAACACAAATAACACAATAGGCATTGTGTTTTCATGAAGAAAAAATGTTTTGTTTTACTAATTTTTAATCAATTCGGATTTAACTTGTTTAACTGGTTGTCACTTTTTTGAGAAATAACACTTCATTTGCAGATATTTCACAAATTATGGGGATTTTTTAATCGATCTGGGCCAGGCATCTCTCAAGAATGTCCTACAATATCTTCTATGCCTTTATAGATACCATGATAATTACAGTATTTTTGATACAAAATGTATTTTAAGACCATCTGTTATGACTATGCAAGTGAATAAAAAATTTGCAAAAATGAAGCCAAACCTTACGTGAAGTTAAAAGGAAATAAACTACCGTTCAACCACATCTATGTTATAGTAAACGTTACGTGTAGAAAAACATGCACTGTATCAGTCATGTTAAAATGTGTGCTTTCATGGTTTAATGTAAACCACAGTATTTTAATATTGCATTACTAGGCAATTGTAAAATGTGGGTTATTTTTTCAATAAAGCAATTGGAATTTCTTTTAACATGACTGAATTTCCAAGGCATTAACTTGTACGCACTCTAATGTATATTTTATAAAACATTTACAGATGCACGACACTTTTAATAGTTATGTTTTTGTGTAAAACATTTAAAGTCGATGTTAATGTTTCTACAATGTTTCTATCCGCGGTACAGCTTAATTACATTTCAAATTTGCTATATTTTCCAATTACTTTTTCAAAATAGTGTTTTAATATGTTTTCTTACCAATTATCGTTATTCAAACAGCTGACAATCAACAACACTCAGTAGATGAAAATTAAGTTTTCATTCCACAACCTTCAGGGATTATTTGTCAACGAAAGAATCCTTAAAACAATTATTTTACAGCTAATTTGAATATTCATCTATTCTTTTCCTTGCTTCATTTGTAGTGCAGATTGACGGTAAGAGGATTTTCTTTACCACTAGGCTTACAAGTTGTCCATCAAAATATCCTTCTATGAGGGCAACGTCATTTATTTAAAGGGCATTAAACTTTAGCCATTATAAAAAACTAAATTTTAAGTTCATTGCCAAAAGTTTTCGTGAAAAGATTTTCCTCGTATTTTTTAAATGTTGTATACATGCAAGTTTTTGAGCTCACTGCAAGTCACTCTTAGTGAAATTTGAATAATAATCGCATGCATATGCTTTAATTCGTAAGCAAATTGAAAACTGATGACAATTAACTAAAAAGCTAGGATATGAAAGACGTTTTCTGTAGTTTAAAATCTTCAATTGGCGAATTTGAAAACATGGAAACTTTAAAATATTAAAATAATTTTTAATTTGAACTCAAGAAACTCAAGGTAATTTGTTTTTGAACTGAATCAATTTCTACTTCAAAAATGTATTAAGTTTATTACTTTTTCCTTGTGGAAATTTGCAATGGTCTCTTAAAGATAAACAAGGAGACAAATCAGATTGACAAATAATGATACAATTGAGTCAAAGTAGGACAAGCAATGAGACCAAATGGAAACCAGCTTTCAAAGGGATTTTTATTCTGTATCTGAGATGAATCCCTTAATAATACGTGTTTTTGAAGTTATTATAAGAGCCCTTGTAATAACTACATGTACTATATTAATGGTCTCAGAGCTAGGAGATCTCATAATAATTGGTATCGTTGCAAGTTCCAAAAAAAGCCCTATTTAAGGAACGATCATTCATTCTTCCACGTACTTGAGGAAGGGTACACATGCCATAGGCCTACATATTCTTTATTTGATGTGTATTAAGTTTCTAGGAGCCCATTTAGTAAAACTTGACACTTGTCATCATTGTCTTTTAAAAGAAATTTGATGCGTGGTAGTACGCCAGTATTGCATGTTAGAAAACATTAACGGTATATAAAACATTGAGGAAACTTGAGTCCAATATGGAACTCAAGTGTTAGTTTATTGACATCAACAATTAGAGAATTTTTCTTTTGATTGAAAATGCATTCAAAGAATGATGATTGCAGGCGTATCCACGCATGACTAGATGTTGATGATATAGATGACATTAACCGTTTGTCAACAATCCCTAAAAAAATTAAGATGGCCAATTAACACATCTGTTCATTTTCAAAAACATACAGGAAATATTGTTTCTGGGGACGCGCATGCTACCATAATCACAACAAAGTTCAACGAGGTACAATATGATACATACACTATATTATTAAGTGAAATTACGTTACGTGAATATATGTATACAAGTAGTTGTAACAATGTCAACTGCTGTCATAAACATAACATTATCATGTTCGTCACAAAATTAATACTAGAAATTATAGTAATTATTTATTTATTTATTTATTTATTTATTGTCTAAAACACAATTTTGGCAATGAACTTTAAATTTAGTTTTTTATAATGGCTAAAGTTTAATGATTATACATGATTTAACCTGTCAACGACTACCTTTACAAATTTTCGTAAATCACATTACCTTTAATTTTTTAAAAATGCAACGCTTTTTAACCTATTAGCAATTCAACCGTGAAATCAATATGATCATCTTTTATGCTTCTGAAATTACACCAAGTAAGTACTGAAATCAAAATCATTAAAATGGAAAAATAATTCAGGCTGATAAATATTTTTCATTAAAATGTGTTTTTCCCTTAACAATCAAAATAGCAGTCAAAGATAAAATCTTAATTTCTATTTCATGATGTACATTATCAGATATAACAGATACAACAATTGTAAGTACACCTTAATTCAAGTCAAAGTGCAAACTTTGGGCAAACAAATATACAGCAAACAGATCGTAAGAATGTTATACGAAAACATGGAAATATTAATGATAATAATAATAAATCAATTATTCTTGTTTTTTTCTCAATACTACTTAGGTTTGATGTAATGAAATTGGGTAACCTTTTACCCTAATTACTTAGTTGTTATTACGAAATCGGAAAGTATTACTCCGGAACAAGTCATTAAACATGACAATTTACAATGAGAACGGACAATTTCTAATGAATTTCTCAAGTTCATTAATCCAGTTAAAGTGCAACTCGTAGGAACATCAATTTCACAGGGTTTTCCCCAGCATATATTTGTTAAACACTCTGAAAAACAGGTTATGACGTAAGAAACAGTATAAACAAGAAATTGCTCGTTGTCATTAACAAATTATATTTTTCAGCGGTATAACCGGATTTACGATAGACTGAAATACTTGAAACAGAGGAAGATTTTCGAATAAAGTTTTCAGAAAATTATGAAATTTAAACAGAAGTGAATTGCTTTACATCCCGTTATACAAAGTTAACTTAGTATGCCCCTGACTTGTGTCACGTACAAACTATAAAACACTGCAGAATTATAACTAATTTTTGCAACAAGATGTTACAATTTGAAACACTTAAAGAGAAATGAAACACTGTCCGTGACAATTTAAAACTCTGATAAAAATAAATAAAACTACATGAATGATAATGTTATGGAATTCTTTGCAATAAGAAAGCACAACAGAGTTGTTATTATGTTGGCAAAGGTTTGATAAAAACGTCACTTGTTTAATAAAAAATACAATGTCATAGGCCATGGTATTTATTGTTTAATTGATGTTGATGTTTGAATCTAATGTAAACTTTTTTCCTTATGCATGCATTAATGATTCCTACTTTCTCGACAGAGCGTTACCACTCAAGCAAGAAACCTAATGGGTTTTTATGAGAGATTTCACAAAAGTCAAAAGTTTACACTTCATATCCTCTTTTGCTTCAATGACCTATGATGTATACCTAACATATCCATGCAATTTCAGATGATTTTCCCAACATAGGAGAATATCTTATTACTTAATGATTAATCAATACTAGTGTTGGTAACCAGTTTCAAACATATCAACAAACAATCAGTAGTGTATCGATGTTCTATAGAAATCTGTTGAAAACATGAGAAAAATTAAAAACTCATTTTTTGAGATTTATTAGAAATTTATAATTGAATCAGCTTAGTTGTTGTCATGCAGCATCGTTTAAAAACGTCTTAAAGCACATGCCCTCATGAACATTTTAACCGATTTTTTATGGACTTGTTTTTAATCGGTTAAAATTACTCCACGGATTCAATTTTACAAAGTACTGTGCAACCGGCACAATACTTAGAAAGAAAATCTAATTTACTACTTTTTTTTACCTAGGTTTCACAACAAACAAAACGTATGCAATAAAAGAAGTGTTATCCCAAACTACAAGGATTAAAGCTTTGACACCTCTGAAAGGAGGTTCTCAGAAGCATTTTGTAAATTCGGTTTAGTTGATAATTGGTCACGATTTTTATTGAAACGGCGAAAACACGTAATGTTTTTTCAGAAATTGCTTAATAGCAAACATGTGACATTTCCTGGTCATTTGCCCATCTTTCTCCAGTATTAATTGATCCTCTGAGATTCACATTTACCTTGACCTTTCACTAATTGCAATCTAAGTATAATAGCACAATTTAATACAGATTTCTGCATTAATATGAATAATGTAAACAAATGCAGCAGACAAACTAAAGACCAGTAGTACGAAAAAATATGGCTACCGATAAACTGATCAAGAAAAACCTGATGAAAGTTTACCCACCGTGACAACAAGTAAAAAAATCAACTACCAATAGTTCAACCACCCTACTATCTTTTCCAGGGATAAAAACATTGCCTTAAAGAAAGTCCTTCAATCTTATATTACCCCAGGTTATTATTAAATCCATTAAAGTCTGAAAAAATTGTACTTACATTAAAGCTAAAGTGGTTGCTTAAAATGCTCAACTGCTATTAATAAATTCATGAACTTCAAAAATCCATCATTTAAGGGTCTACTAGTTTCTTGTAACTACATGGAACTACTAGCTCTACACTACTTTAATTAGGTTTTATAAAACATCATGCATGGTGAATTGCCTGCAGAAATGCAAGCAAATTCTGTTCTAACAAGTTAAAAAATCTTATATTTGGAAATTATACTAAATTTCAAACAAAACAAATGCCATAGTAATATACATATTTCGTGTCAATGCATCCAAATTTAAAATGTTATAATGCAGTTTGAACAAGAAAAACAAAAACTTTAAAAAAGCACCTTAATTCACTTTGTTGATAAATCCAAAGAAATTAGATTTCGTTGAACTCATCTTAATGTCCAAACCAATTTGTATGCATGCTGACATTTTTAAAAATAACAGTTTGCCTCGATTTTCACCCTGAATATCTTATCTGATTGTCTTGTATTATATAGCTTAAAATGAGGGGATAATAAAGGTAATTCAATAAAAAATGACAACTAAAGATCGTGAGAGCAGCAGTCTTTTTAAGTGTTTTTAATTTAAATCAGGTGGTGATCTTGACAAAAAACAAGTGCACTGTGAAGGCCTGAGGTGATTAACGACTCCAGCTAGGACAAACAGACTCAAAATCTTCAGTTCTTCCTGCAGATATCTTGGCTAATTCAGCAAGATACTGGTTTCAGCACTTCTGTGCAGACTACGTCACAAGATCAGGGGATTTCCTGATGCATTTTTTGAAACCTGAAATTCCTGGTGGGTTGAGAGCGTATAAAAGACAAGACGACTGCCATTAACAACAATCAGAAGTGCTTCTGAACAACAGGCAAAGAATCTTTCAAAACGCTCCAGAGAGAACCTCCAAATATAGCTCGCAATGAGAAATCTGTCACTTTCTCTCGTGGTGGTAAGTAAACTTAAGTTTGGCTAATATGTTCACACTTTTCTCACTTTGTTCAACATATTTAATACTTAGTTAGAATGTTAGTTGCAAATATTTAATCATAATAATAAAAGTGCTCCAATGGATTGGGTAGCTACTGTTATATATAAAACTTAGCTTAATTTAATTTGTTCAACATATTTAATACTTAATTAGAATGTTAGTTGCAAATATTTATGCATAATAATAAAAGTGCTCCAATGGATAGGTAGCTACTCTTATATATAGAACTTAGCTTAATTTGCAATTCAAATAATATAATTACCCAATGGAAACTTCATTATTCATTCGGATTAAAATAAAACGTCCAATGTTTTCATAATGGTCAGAGTTAAATTTTAAGTCATCAGTTATATCTGCCTAAAAATCTCAATAACAAATTCCAATTGAGTTTATAAGTTGCTATGCAATGGTGCCAGTATCATGCATTAATCGTTATTCAAAGTTATTTATATAAATAATTTGAAACTATGCATATTTTACTTGACAACTCTAGAATTTAATAAATTTTAATAACTGGGAATAAAAATTCCGATAAAATCCATCCGGATCAAATCTCTTATTAAACAATCTTTTCGCTTTTAAATAAGACAAGTCAATTAAAGTCTAATGAAACATTTGTGTCGTGTTGCAAACAATTGCACAAAAAAAAGCTAAGGAAAAAAGTAACAAAGGATAAGAAAATTATTCTCAGTTAACAACTCTAAATTATTAGGTTGGGTTATAAATGCATGTTTTACAACCGATATCTGATGCTAAACTTAGTGTCAATGTTGGGAGTAGACAATAGTAGAATTTGTTTTTAAAACATAAAATTAAGTGAAGTTTATAGAATTTTGTATAGCATCGATATTGAATTTAAAGCATAGCTGATTTACATGCATATGTTGTACACAAACTGGAAAACTGAATTTGACGATTTTGGTTTTTCTAGATTTTTCATTACCAAAAATACGAGTATGTTCTTAACGTTCTATGATATCCATTAAAATATAAGTATTGAAGTGGAAACATTCTAGGTATTAATCTCCAACATAGCAACAAACCGTCAGCAACAAAATGTCAAACCTCAAGGTTACAAAAACATACTGATAATTAATTTTAATTACAGAATTGTTTAATAACCTGTATTTTTCATTATACACTTTCCAATTTTCGTATTTCACATGTTCTTAGGATTTTTAAAGGGCAGACAACAGTAATTAAAAATATCTTCGTCATTCTACAGGGTGTTTATTTAAAAATATTGATTTAAGATAGTTCTAGTTTTAGTGAAATATTCGTTCATTTGTTCTATGCCAAGTTAAAAATTATTATAAGTATACAGCTATAGGTATATCTAATATGGAATGTATATTGAATGGGATTTATAAGCGTTACATTACTGCATTTCATTTTCTAATCGAAATTAACCAAAATATATGTTCTTTTTAATTGTAGTTGGTATTCGTGTTTGCCGTGTTTCAAGTTAACGGCGCTCCTGACCCAAGGCGAAACAGACCTAACCGTGGAGGCCACCGAGGAGGTGGTGGAAACAGAGGCAGTGGATACGGAAGTGGCCACGGTGGTGTAGCGGGTGCAGGAGGTGGTGGTGGAGGTGGTGGAACCGGAGGAGGATCTGGATTCGGTTTCGGCTACGGCAACGGACCTAACGGTGGGGGTGGCGGAGGAGGCGGCGGAGGTGGCAGTCCAGGCTTTGCCGGAGGAGCTGGTGGCGGCGTTGGCATTGGAGGGAATGTCGGAGGAGGTGGATTTGGCGGTGGAGGAGGATTTGGATTTGGCCAGGGTCGATAAGAAATCAAGGGCGAGATTTCAACAACAGAACTTTACCACACCAATTAGTCCTGCTACATGTCATGAACGTGCGAGCACACGGTTGTTTCACCACGAGTATGGACAATAATGGATTTGAGAAGAACAAGTTTTAGGATTTTGATAATAATCAAGCCCAACAGTGGGGTATTAGGTCTGGGAGCTTCATTGCATTAAGCTACGGGACCTAATGTAGGATCCTCACTTTTTAGCATTACCTAGTTTGTTTTGTGTTATTTAATATTAAACTGAACAAGATTGTATTGTCGATAATCATTATCGTTGAATAAATTTTTTTATCTTTATACTTGCGTTACTTTCTGTTAAAAGATTTAGCATACAGTGAAACCTCGCATAGCGAGCATAATTCGTTCCGGAGACTTACTCGTAATGCGAAACAATTAACGAAACAATCAACGAAGCAATCGCACAATTCGGGGATTCCCCTATCCACATCACTCGTTATTCGAAACATCACTCGTTAAGCGAGTCAGTTTTTAAAATTTATATTGCTCGTTAGGCGAATTACTCGTTTTGCGAGGTGCTCGTTAAGCGAGGTTCCACTGTAATTTAAATGCAACTTTAGCATTCATCTAATATAAAGTACCTACTTGATGTTATCGGATAACAAGTTGCAGCATGTATACTGAATATAAACGAGGGATGGTGGAAAACACGGGTTTTGACACCTTTGGTTTTTTGCGAAAACTTTTGATAGCTGTTAAATACAGAACGAATTACAAGACTCACAATTTCTACAAATTTTTTCAATAGTAAAAAATTGTTCAATACACAAAATTGTAATGTGCTGTAAAAGTACGATAAGTGCAAGTAGAATCCAATCCTTGAAATAAGTGCATAAAATATCTGAGCGCGTGTTAAACTTAATTCAATTTACAAACAAGTTTTTTAAAGATTGAAAGAAACATTTACATGCGTCTTTGGAGGGATTAATCATAAATAGAATTTCCCATAGTAATTTTGCAATCAACTTTACAAATATGTAACAATGGCGGCCAGGGGGGCAAACGTTAACATTCTGGGCAGCTGGTTCCAAACGTGCAGCATGTCAAATTCCATGCTGAGCAATAAATGAAGGGTTATCATGACTCCCTTAACTTCACCAAATTAGATTAGACGTATAGAACACCCATAACTCCTGTCAAAGTACTCAACAGCTTCGTTTTTGGAATGTGAACATGACAGCATGATCGGGGTTAAGTTTGAGTTAACTAGCCATATTTGTTGGTCTAATCCTTAATAGTGTTTTTCAACCGGTGTGTTGTGGAAGTTTAAGGGAAATGAAAAATTGATTTTTTGAATACTAATTGTAAATGGAAAGCATTATAAATGTTCATGATAGAACTGATTATGTTATTAAACACGTGATTTTTCTGAATTTCATTGAGAAAATAAGGGAAAATTTCTCCGTAAAATAACTTGTATATATAGTCTAGCGTGTGATGACAAGTATCTTGTCATATGGTCAACCTAAGCTCCTTGTTTTGTGTGCTGCGAACTTAAAACGAATCAAAAAGTACTGCTTTGTATAGTAAATAACATTAAAATGTATAGTTTTTTTCTTCTTCTTTTAATTGGTGCATTATTAGATACAAATAAGATTTTGTAAGCAGTATAACGAAAATTATATTGGGGAAAATTCACCAAAATTAATTGTTTCATTATGGCTATTTTTCTTGTGTATATGTAATATTCGTTATCTCCAATGGTTACCATTTCAAAATTGTAAGAAAATGTTCTTATTTTACAGATACTGTCGAACAACCCTTTACTTTTCAAGGCTATATTTTCGAAGGCTCGAGAATGTGAATGCACCCAATCTAGATTTACATAGGAAATCAGAATCTCAAATTAGTAGCTTCAGATAAATTGCAGCTTATTTTACGACCTTTTGATGACCAGACAATTAAGTGAAGCTGACGTGCATACGTAAATACATATAATATACCGTGCCGTATCTTAAATGATCACAATTTCAGGAGTTACATCATATTGCACATCGCAATAGACTCTTCCATGCGCTCAAGGCTCTGCTATTTTGGTACATGAGACATTGACGATTATTCAGAACTGCAACACCTTGACTAAAGGCCTGTGCAGTAAAGATGTGCCGTCAAAAACAACTTTGCTGGCGTTGGCATTGGCAGTTTATCGCTTAATTCAGTTAATAACTGAACTACTGGAAAACATGATTTGCCTAAAGCATCTGATATGGTTTCTCGTGCTACTTTTCCTGAGAAAAGTAAACTGCAATGACCACAACCTAGAAGAGCCTCCACAAGAACTTTTCAAAGCTTGTCCAGAATCTTGTCCATACAACAATCAGCAACTGAATACTACAGAAGCTACTAGCGACTGGTGTTCAGAAGTTAACTTCTCAGAAACGCCAATCCAATTCAAAATTCCGAAATGCAAGAACATTACTGTGAAGGTAAATTGGTTTAACTTTGGTGAAAATCAGGAACTAATTTTAGAAATCAATGGAAAAGAGATGTTTCCGCATTACGAGATGTCTGAGGATTACACAATAGCCAACATTTGCTATCCACTGAGTCCCCAACTGCAAAACTGTGAATTAAAACTTCTTGACCGCAGGCTTTACGCCTTCGACGATAAATATTTGTCTTTAGAAAACTGCAAAAGACTAAAAGAATACATAGCACCGGCCGACTTTTACGAGTTGCCTGATAGCCAACAAATTCTTGGATGCAAAGATTCTTTTGGATACAAAACAGATCGCCGATGTCATTACGTCAATTTGAGTTCTACAGAATACGAATTGCTAACCGATAACACCACTATTCGGATGGTATCTAGCAATCGACTAATAAAACAGGCGTTGTACAGTACTATTGAAAATTCATCCAGCATCAGAATGTGCTTCCCCATAAGTGCGACAACGACAAAATGCAAAAGAAACTTCTATTATCCTTACGAATACCGTAAGAAAACGGACTATAGGGTATATCTTTTGAGAATAAGAAAATATTTCAGTTTGGGTGATTATGTAATCGAACCCGACACCCAAATACTGAAGACATGTGTAATTGAGGAAGAGCAAAATCCACAGCTGAAATATTACTACTACTGCTTCATAATCCAATTTATTTCAGCAGCATTAATTATCTTGGCAGTTATTATCCATTTAATATTACCTAGCATAAACAACCATGCAAAGCCTCTGCTTTGTCAAATGATCAGTATGGGCATCTTCTACATTGCATCCCCTTATCGTTCACTCTATTTTCCTGAAAATGAGATTGGATGCTATGTTGTGTTCGGATTGTGCCATTATTCGTCTCTGACTTCCTTCTTCTGGCTTAATGTCCTGTCCTTTGACATGTGGAGCATTTTCGCCAACCTGCCAACTTCTTCCTTGCAACTGTGCGCCAACATTTGCGACAAGAAGCCTAAATTTCTGCTTTACTCTTTATACGCATATCTCATTCCTTTGTTTATGACCATCTTAAGTATTATTCTAGACACTAAGTCTTCCATGCAAGACACGTTGGATATCCATCCAGATATTCTGGGCAACTGCTGGTTTTCTGAGCCAAAGTCTCTGAACATTTTCTACTTTGGTCCAGTATTATTTTTACTTTTCCTCAATGTTGTCTTTTTCCTGATGACTGTCTACAATCTCCGATGTGCCAGCAAGGGCGCCAAGGTTGTCAACAAGGAACGAAACAAACAATTGTAAGACATGTTTACTTTGTTAAAAGACAATCAATTACCCTATTAATACCAGTCATATGAAACTACCTTCAAAAGAAACATTTTCAATAAATTTTCGACAGCTTATCTTAGCTATCCTCACTATAACGTGTTTAACATGTATGATAATTTAACTAATAGAAATTTCTTTTTCACTTAAAATGTCAATTTGGCATGTTATTAATAAATCTTCAACATATTCTTTTAGGTTTCTGGTCTGCATCAAAATATTTGTAATCATGGGGATGTGCTGGATTACTGAGTTTATATTGAACCTGACAAACGTGATAACAATAGAGATCATCGCTTTCACATTTACCTCCATTCAAGGAATTCTACTTTTTATCATCTACATTTGTAAACCGTCCACCTACAGAATAATTAGACGAAAACTTCGTAGCATTAAATCATCAAAGAGCAATCTCACATCAGACAAAAATTCGTCGAATGGTCAAAGCAGTGGAATAAGCATGGAAACTGTGATTAACGAAAATAACTAAATAGCAAGATTTCTATAAGATACAACTTTGTAATAATAAAATGTATCATCAGATCTTGCAAATAGCTTTTTATGGTATTTGAAATTTGTTTTGTACAAAACCGATTATTGTGTATTGTTTCTCTATATTACAATAAAATGTAAATAAAGTTATCTACACGGAATATGTAATTTGTAAACAAATAAAAGATTTTTTCTGAAAAACGTTTTACTGAAGTGTTTTCAAAGCAAGAGTGAAATCCGTGCTTTATATACGAGCCAATATATACTACTGAAGGGATTTTTTAATAAAATTGTTTGTTTAATTTACAAAGACAGTAATCCCTTACTTCACGAGACTCTATAGTTTGTTCAAAGACTAAACGTGGTTCAACTTGTTAAAAAAAAAATTGGTGGAAAAAACCACAGCTCTTTTAGTGTAAAGACGACTTGCATACATACGTAAATACTTACACATCTTAAAAGATCAAAATGTGCTAAATTACATCAATTCGTTGATTACAATAGCCTCTTACATAAAATAACAGATCGTTTATGTCATCAACGAGACAATTTTAATATCCATAACTTTTTTCTTGTTTTTTTGAAATCGTCTTGATTAAAATTCAGATAACCTTGAGATCATCCTCATAAAAGGGCCTCCACAGGTGCAACACATTGGTGAAAGGCACGGAATAACTGAAGGACGCTTCCCTCTTACTGATTGTAGTATGGAGTTTTCAAAATGAAGAAAATAAACATTTTTTTCCAAATTCGGTCAATAAATTGACTATAAAATGCTCTTTTGTGAAGAATAAGGAGTATCAGATTTGGGGGAATCACCACATCGACTCCAACATGCATGCAAAACCAATTAAATGGAAATGTGCCATATGTGATTGACTATCTACTGACAAACACTTTCCTCGCCACATTTATAATGTCAATTCCCTCAATAATAGCTAAAGAAAGAAAATAAGTATATTAAATAGGTCTTACTGTTCGCTGCACTTCAGATGTAAACATTCGCCATGGAGAATTCCATAACGCCTCAGTTTCCACAATGAAGCAATACTTAAAGATGGTCATCTGAGTACGACTGAAGATAGTCCATGAGTCTGAGTTAGTCCTTTTGAGAATCTTTTATAAACTGTAGAAACATTTTCTCCGTTGCACATTGTGATATGGTTGTTGTCCGATTTATTGGAAAAATCCTAAAAATATACAAACACGATTATTATTACTTCCTCTTAATGTTTTACAAGCAATAAAAAACCACAGCTCTCTTGTTAACAACTGTTGTATTAAAAATAACTGTTAACCTTTGTTTGCAAGAAATGGTATTATGACTTTCGGTCAGTTTTTCACTAACGTGTTAAAATATGCATCTGCAGAAAATATCCTATTGTCTTACAAGAATTTGAAGAAACAATTTCGTATTTATTGTATTGGTAAGCTTTTGTATCCTAAATCTTTGTTTTAGTTTTCTTACCTTTTTCCTTGCGTTGGTCCTTTTGGTAAACAAAAAGACCTAAGCAAGGAAAAATAGATCGTGACTAAGCTAGCCTTAGGATTATATTGATCCAATATACCTTTGTTAAAAGTGTTCATAAATTATACTATGTGGTATGGAAATTTATATAATTAAAATTATAATATAAATGTACATGCACGTGTATGGGTGGTTCGTTGAATGCATGCTTAAGTGGTATATGGACTCGAAAAGCATCTAGAGGACCCACATATTAATTGGGGATACCTACACATAGACAAGGACCACAAATTCCAAAACAGACAGGTAGGCTAGCCTATTCACCACCCCCACTTACAGGGTATATATGAACATGCCGTATTCCTAATACAATTACCTAAAACCTATGATAAACATGAATATTTTATTAATTATTACAGCAATAAAACATCATCCCTGGTAAGTAACATCAGTTAAGAAAAAAAATGCAAGACCCAAATTACTATAATTACTTCCACATCAAAAATTCACATCGCACCTGTATTTTTAACCCGGATTTAAATATCATTGCAGGATGGTCAAGGGCATTTTCTTCCCAATTCAATAAACACGATTAATATTCGTTAAAAAATCTCGGTTTCAAGTTTTCAAGTGCGTACTTGAAACTAGAAAAACACATAAGGGTAAATTAAGGGTATTCTAAACTTGGATATCTAAAAGGATTGTCCTAACATTGCAACATCTAGCTGCAGATTAATTAACTTTGACCAAGGCCGTATATATATATATATATATATATGGGGAGGGGGATATTGGGGATAGATCCCCCTCTTTGTACTGTCGATAATCAAATATTACATTCGTTATTTAGATGAATGGCAACAAAGATGACATGACTTTCTCAAGTTTTGTTTTTTTTCAAAAACGTTAAATTGAACATGCTAAATTCAACGTTTTTGCAAGTCTTAAAAATATCAAACTTAATTCTTACAATCAAGCTTTTCAAAGATTGAAAGATAAATTTACATGTGCCTTATACTTACACAAATTACCCCGGTGAATGGTCTTTGAAGGGATTCATCACAAATAAAATTATTCATAGTAACTTTTCGACTTTTCAAACTTATGTAACAATGGCATTCTGGGCAACTGGTTCCAACTGTGCAGCATGTCATGATGCATTTCAATTTTCGTAGTTCCATGCAGAGCAATAAATGAAGGGTGAACAAGACTCCCTTAACTAAACCAAATTAGCTGAGACGTAGAACACCCATACACACGCCTATCTCCTGTCAAGGTACTCAACTCAACAGCTTCATTTCTTGAATTTGCACATGTCAGCATGATCGGGATCTTAGTTTGAGTTAACTAGACAAATGTATTTGCTGACCTAATCCTTAGCACAGTGTTTTTCAACCGGTGTGCTGTGGAAGTTTAAGGGAAATATAAAATTAACTTTTTACATACTATTTGTAAATAGAAAGCATTATAAATTTTCATGACATAGTTGATTATTTTATTAAAAACGTGATTTTTCTTAATTTCATTGAGAAAATGAGAGAGTATATGTTTTCGAAGATATATTATATTCCATAAATACAATGCAGCAAGTAACCAAAACGATTGCAATTTTATAATTGTAATAAAATGTTCAAATTTTACAGATAGTTGTACAATCTTATTATAATCAATTTTTAAAAGCTTTATTTCCGAAGACTACAGTGAGTGAAAAAGGATACAATCTTGAATTACACAGGACAGAACGCCGTATGGAATATATTATAATTTCAAATTCTCTTAAATGGCATTCTGGGTAGAATTATGTTGGTAGCTTCAGATGGATCACAGCATATTCTATGATTTTATGATGATCGGTACAATCGAGTGAAGTTGATTTGCATACATAAATACATATATTATACCATGCCGTAACCTAAAAGATCACACTTTCTGGAGTTATACATCATATTGCACATTGCAATAGACTCTTCCATGAGGTCAAGGCTTGGCTATTTCGGTACATGAGACACTGATATAATCACGACTTCCTCAACACCTTGACAAAAGGCCAATGCATGCAGGTATAGATCTGTTGGCAGAAACGTTGTTGGTATAGGCGGATCTTCCCATAATTCAGCTAATAACTTAACTGGAAAATATGATTTCTCTAAAGCATCTGATATGGTTTCTCGTGCCATGTTTCATGAACTGTGATGACTACAGCCAAGAAGATCCTCCTCAGGAACTCTTGAAAAATTGCCCAGCATCTTGTCCATACATGAATCAACAATTCAACACTACAGAAGCTACTAGTGACTGGTGTTTAGGAGTAAACTTCTCAGAGCCATCAATCCAATTCAAAATTCCGAAATGCAAGAACATTACAGTGAAGGCCAATGTTTTCAACATCAGCGAAAATAACGAACTAATTTTAGAAATCAATGGAAAAGAGATGTTTCCGGATTACGAGATTTCTGAGGATTATACAACAGTCAACATTTGCTATCCACTGAGTCCCCAACTGCATAACTGTGAATTAAAGCTTCTTGACCACAGGCTTTACTATTACGATGACCAATGGTTGTATTTGCTAAACTGCAAAAGACGTACAGAATTCATAGCACCGGCCGACTTTTACGAGTTGCCTAATAACGAAGGAATGCTTGGATGCAAAGATTCTTTTGGATATGAAACAGATCTTGCAGAACGCCGATGTCATTACGTCAATTTAAGTTCAACAGAATACGAATTGCTACCCGATAACACCACTATTCGGATGGTACCAAGCAATCGCCAAATAAAACAGGCGTTGTATTATAGTACTATTGAAAATTCAACCAATATCACAATGTGCTTCCCAGTAAGTGTGGCGATGACAAAATGCATCAGAAACTTATTTTATCCATACGAATACCATAAGAAAACAGACTATATGGTATATCTTTTGAAAACAGGGCAATATATCAGTTTGGGCGATTACGTAATCGAATCCAACACTGGAATAATGACGACATGTGCAATTGAGGAAAATCAAACTCCAGAGCAGAAATATTACTATTACTGCCACAGTATCCAATTTTTTTCGGCAGCATTAATTATCTTGGCAGTTATTATCCATTTAATATTACCTAGCGTAAACAGCCGTGCCAAGCTTCTGATTTGTCACATGATCAGTATGGCCACTCTATACATTGCATCCCCTTATCGTTCTCTCTATTATCCTGAAACTGAAATTGGATGCTACGTTGTGTTCGGATTCTGCTACTATTCGGCACTGACTTCCTTCTTCTGGCTTAATGTCCTGTCCTTTGACATGTGGAGCATTTTCGCCAACCTGCCAACTTCCTCCTTGCAACTATGCGCCAACATATGCGACAAGAAGCCTAAATTTCTGCTCTACTGTATATACGCATATCTCATTCCTTTGTTTATGACCATCTTCAGTATTATTCTAGAAACTAAGCCTTCCATGCAAGAAGCATTGGATATCCATCCCGGAATTTTGGGAAATTGCTGGTTTTCTGAGCCAAAGTCTCTCAACATTCTCTACTTTGGTCCAGTGTCCTTTTTACTCTTTCTCAATGTGGTGTTTTTTCTGATGACTGTCTACAATCTCCGATGTGCCAGCAAGGGAGCAAAGGTTGTCAACAAGGAACGAAACAAACAATTGTAAGGCGTGTTTGCTTTGTTACGAGACATTAATCCTCCACATATTTTACTATCATTGTTAATAATTATGAGAATTTTATAGAAATTCCATTTTTACTTAAAACAACAATAAATCTTAGACATTGTTCTTTTAGGTTTCTGGTCTGCATCAAAATATTTGTTATCATGGGATTGTGTTGGATCACTCAGTTTATATTGAACCTGACAAATGTGCCAACATTACAGATCATCTCTTTCACTTTCACCTCCATTCAAGGCATTCTACTTTTTATCATCTACATTTGTAAACCGTCCACCTACAGGATAATTAGACGAAAACTTCGTGGCATTACATCATCAATAAGCAATCTCACATCAGATAAAACATCGTCGAATGGCCAAAGCAGTGGAATAAGCATGGAAATTGTAATTAACGACAATAACTCGAAATAGGAAATTTCAATAAGATTTTGTAATATTAAAATTAATATTAGATCTTGCAAATAGTATTTTGTGGAATTTAATTTTTTTTTTGTAAAAAAAAAAAAAAAAAAAAAAATGATTATTGTGTATTCTCTTTATAATACGGTGGAAATAAACTTATCTACATATACTTTTGTGGAGAATAATATGTATCGGAGTTAGGGAATCATCACATCGACTACAATATGCATGCAAAGCCAATTAAATGGAAATGTATCTTATGTGATTAACCTCGTCTACTGGCAAACACTTTCCTCACCATATATTTATAATGTCAACACCCCCAATAATAGCTAATGCAAGAAAATAAGTGTATATTAAATAGGTCTTACTGTTCGCTGCACTTCAGATGTAAATATCCACCATCGAGAATTCCATTTAGTTTCAACTTCCACAATGAGGCAATATTTAAAGATAGTCATCTGAGTACGACTCAAGATGGTCCATGAGCCCGAGTTATGTAGTCCTTTTGAGAATCTTCTATAAATTGTAGAAACATTTTCTCCGTTGCACATTGTGAGATGGTTGTTGTGCGAATTGTTGAAAAATATCTAAAAAATATATAAACAATAAAATTAATATACTATTATTACAACAAAAATGACCAATTAAAGCAAGGGGGAAAACGTCGTGACTTAAAACACAGGATTATATCGTAAGGCAGCAATGATCCAGCATAGTGAAGGAGAAGCCCTTTGTTAAATGTTCATAAATTGTGTGACATATGGTAATTTATATATTTAAAATTATAATATAATGTATACATGCACTTGTATGGGTGGTTGGTAGAATATATAAGTGGTGTATGGACTCAAAGGCATCTAAAACCAGAGAGGACCCAGACATTGATTGGGGAAACGAATACACATAGTCAAGGACCTCAAATTGCAGAACAGCAGACAGGCAGGCTAGCCTAAACCCCTCCCCAACTTTCTGTCATAGTACATGAATATGCCGTATTCCTAAACCAATTCCCCAAGCCTAAAAATCTTATGATATACTAGTACATCATAGTATTTACATTATTTATAACTGCAATAAAACTTCATCCCTGGTAAGTAACATCGGTTAAGAAAAAAAAAATGCAAGTCCCAAATTACTATAATTACAGCCACATCAAAAGTTCAGATCGCACCTGTATTTTTAACCCGGATTTAAATATCGTTAATGTAGAATGGTCCAGGTCATTTTCCACCCAACTCCATAAACATGATTAATATTCGATAAAAATCTCGATTTCAAGTTTTCAAAGTGCGTATTTTAAACTATAAAAAACACTTAAGGGCAAATTTAGGGCATCCAACCATGGATTTCTAGAAGGACTGCCCCAACATTGCATCAGGTGAATTAACTTAAACAAAGGACGATGTAATAAGAAGTTCAAGTTTTTAAAGCATATATAAATTACAACATAGAAAAAAAGTGTACGGTGGTAAATCCCAATTATGTAAAAGTTTTTATAAGAAATGGAATTTGAAGATTGAAACCTTGGGCAATATAACGTTAGTTTAAAATTCTTGTTTTTGCACCAAGACAAGACATGGCAGTGGACTTGGCTAAGAAAACGACAGAAAATGTCTCACATTAAAACCTGAAAATTTTATTGCCATCATCAATCAGATTTTATTATTAGGTGTAATTAAAAAATTCATCAATACGACGACGTGTTTAACATACGAAAGACATCATAAAATTTCTAACAATGGATTTTAACCCATTGAGACCTAAATTCGGATTTTTGCGAGGTCATGTGGCGAGCGCATGCGCACATGCACATTTCAACCGATAGGGACAGAATTTAATATTTATGCAAATCAGTTTTTAACCGATTTTGCTCATTTACTTTTCTATTTAATGTGTATTTCAAAAAGCACGTTATAAAGTAAACCCTGTTATTATTGTGAATTACATGTCAAATTGTCATAAGGAACACCTTACCAGCATTGGAATGCGGACCCAATCATATGGAGAAGCACAGAGTAACGCGTTTGAACACCTTATACTATCAGTTGATTCATAAATAAAGGACTTTCAGCAAATAAGTGAATATTGTCAATTCACTAAAACTATTAAATACTAATGTCTTCCTTAAATTTAATTAGAAATTTCGCCTTGTCTTTAAGGAAATATAAAGTGAAAGTCATGCTTTCTAGGATATTCTAAAGAGACACGTCAGATCGAGACAGACGAAAATTGTCCTAAAGGGCATTTGCCCCGACAAAATAAAGAAGGAAGAAAAAAAAATGATTCACAAATGGAGATCTCCAAGCACTTACTGTACAATTCGTGGATATAAAATTGTAATTAATAGTGGTACACCTATAATTATCATGAGATAGGATTTCAAAGACATTGAACAGTCACACGCCTCTTGGCAATAAAGACAACTGCATGAGTATGACTGTTATGCGACATTGGCCTTGAAGTGAAAATATGAACCCGTTGTTTATAAACAAAAATGTAAAACTTGCAAAGAAGTCGCCTTCAAGGGGAGCTTGAGATTCTATCACATTGATCAATCACAAATACATACATACTATGTCATAATGCTTTTTTTTCAAATCTGTAGCTATGGAAAACAAGAAAATTCGAATGCTTTATGACATTTTTAAAAGATGATTTTAAAACAGGAATATTTAACTAAAATTATTGAAACAAAGGCATATATTGTAGTAAGGTGTGCCATGAAGGGACTACATGTGTGCCGCGAAAGTTAGTAGGAGGGTCAAAAAGTAACTTGCCGCTCTACGCACTAATTGTAAACAGACAAGTTTACAAATGTATTAAAACAAGATTAGTTATTATTATTTTATTGCGAAAAGGAGAAAAAACCTAATTAAAAATGTGTATGGTGTGCCGTAAAAATGATGGTATTTTATTCAGTGTGCAGAAATAGGGACTTTTCGTGTGTCTCGAGTTGAATAAGGTTGAAAAACACTATACTATAATACCATATTGAGTTTCATATTTTAATTATACAGTACCATTTTAAACAAAGATTCAAATAAATTGTAGTGTTTGGCGAAACAAAGGAGAAATGTTTATTGAACTCGTGGCAAATTTTCGATTTGAGCCTAAAGGAATCACGAAATCTCAAAGACAAAGGCAGTGGGTTAGCACAGTTTGGCAGATTGTAATCTTTATGATACTCTTTCACTGGACTAAGAGTACGAGTACCACTCCTCCTTCTCATGGTACTATACAGATTTCCATCATTAAGTCAAATTTCCTCACATGGATGATCTTAACCTCAACCACATTTTTCTAAATTTAATCGTGCATTTTTTACATCAATTCCTTGACCCTCAATATCTTTACCTCTTTCACGTCTCTGGATGCTGACCATCTAATTTTTACCACGACCTTCTATAACACCGGACCTTCTCACTTATTGCCCCACCCCCCTCTCATCCTCCTCTTCCTCCCCCTCCCAACTTCCTCCCAAAACACACTCATCACAACTGGTACGTCACTTAAACTCAGGTGACTACACCCAACGATTTTTTGACAGGCTTGAATTTTAGGTGCAAAGAACCCAGATATTTTCTGGTATATAAGAACGTCCATCACCACACTAAAGTATCTCACATTGAGCAGCAGTCTCAAAGAAGCAACAACAGATTCTCAGAGTATTATCCAAGCATCCTCTTCCACATCAAAATGACGATGTTTGTCGCAACACTGGTAAGCCTTTCATCAACATTATCAAAATGCAAAAACAATCATCTTGTTCATTTTATCATCAGTGTTATTCTATAAATGTGCCATAAATTATTTAACTTTTGCATTTGAAATTTTTAAATCTTGAAGATTTTATCCAGATATCGAAACTTTAATGTTATGAAAAATATTGAATTTAAATCTTATATTCCAATCTTTTTTTTCTTTCTAGATTTTGGCCTTGGCCCTTAGCTACACCAGCGTCAGCAGCTATCCCCTGAGGGAAGAAGAAGCGGCTTTTGCTTCAGCCTATGCCAGAGACCATGACTCGAACATCGTGAAACGTGCCACTGGTTCCACTACAGCTGAAGACAAGTACAAGTTCTTCCCGGGTATGGGAGGCGGTATGGGTATGGGCATGGGTATGGGAGGAGGAATGGGATTCCCAGGATTC
This sequence comes from Julus scanicus, assembly GCA_034698625.1. Taxonomy (NCBI): domain Eukaryota; kingdom Metazoa; phylum Arthropoda; class Diplopoda; order Julida; family Julidae; genus Julus; species Julus scanicus. The sequence continues at coordinate 13,643 of JAQGBW010000166.1, read as the reverse complement.
GGAGGCTATGGCGCCGGAATGGGAATGGGGGGAGGCATGGGAGGTGGTATGGGATTCGGCGGTGGATATGGAGGATCTTACGGCGGTGGATATGGAGGAGGATACGGAGGAGGAATGGGATCTGGAGGATATGGAGGAGGAATGGGATCAGGATGGGGTAGACGCTAATGGCACAGTCTGTGACGTCATCATCGACCACGAGCATCAGGAACCATTTCCCACCATCAACTCATCGCATCTGACCGTTTTGGAACGACCCTTCGTTGCTGTCTGTTCAGTGTTAATTTGAAAAGTTAACGTCATATTTATTCACCATTTGAAATTTGTGCGTTTAATAACAATAATTAAGTTATCATTGATCTGTGTTTGTAGCTTTCAATGAATAAGAAAATGTTCACTTGCTGCGAAGTAACGAGCCTGTATATTAACATTTTGTGTGTCATCTGAATAAAAAGTCTTTTTTAAATAAATATGATGAATTTTGTATATTTAAATCGCAATAATGAAAACAATATGTAACAACATTGTTATATTAGATTAGCATAGCTTAAGTTGATCGTAATTAATTTCAAATGGTTTGAAATTATTCCCAAAATAGTCCTCTTAAAAGTAAATGCACCATGAATGTAAACAATGGATTTCAAATAATCCTTGTTGCCAATACTGAATATTGTGAAATGACCTTCCAATAAATTAACAGCTGTATTCAAAATGGGTTCTGTGAAACGTATTCAGGGATTCCGAAACGTTTTCTGAAAAATCTGAAATTTTCTGAAATTACATTAAAAATCCATTTTTTAGTATTCAAATATCCAAATTGCCTTGTAGATATAAGTGATTCGACATTTAGTGCTTTAAATAGCGAATGTCCTGAGTCCAAAACCTTATCATCACTGTATTCTAAGATGAATTATAATTGGAAATAAAGTGCAATAAAGACACTATAATGCTCAGCTCGTCTCGAAATACCTGGATATTATCTGACGAAATGTTGGTTTATAATATAAATAAATATACAAGACATAGTCAGCTATAAATTATTAATTTTGATAAAACCGATTTTCATCATAAATAATTAAATTTGTATTTAAAACATCTTTACCTTTAAATTTAAAAAAGAGTGTGGTGCATCCTTTTTAATAACATTACAAAAGAGTTACAACAATGAGTTAAAAATTATTGTAAAATGAATCTGCAGCTTGATAAATAGCTAAAAAAACAGCATTTTTCTTATAAATATCGTATTTGCAATTATATTACGTAATAGATTTATTTGCAGTGAATGAATTTCTAAGCTATCTTTGTTCGGCATATTTAAAATAAAATAAAGAGTAATATGAAGCTTAGGAAAAATATTTCGTTTGTCTTAGTCAACGTTTAACAATGAGAAGTTGTCATGGGTTGAATAGGGTGTCACCACAATAAACTGACCAGGCTAATGTTAATTGAGTCATTATTCCGAAATTCTTAGTAATATCGTAGTTACGCATTTGTACATCCTCTTAAATGCAGCTAAAGGCAGTTTTATTCCAGTTCAATTAAAAGGTATATGGATGATACGAGTTTCTGAATAAAAATCCCTTAATTTTTAGATTGCGTCGCTTTGTGGTAATTAACACATCAATTAGCCTTTCAGGATAGGCTACTGCCTTGCATTTCAACAAATTGGAATGTAACTGCGCTGTTAACAAGAAAAAGTTATTTATAGCTACAATAATATATTAAGAATAAAACACTTCATATTCACAAACTTATTCCATGATTTTCTTGATAATCAGATTCCGAAAAAGGAATTACAGCACAAAGAGAAACAGATGAGGCCATGATTTAAATGTTTACATATCATTACATACTTTTTATATTATGCCGACCTTTTTTATAAAAATAGGACAAAAATATACAAAAAATATATAAGAGATGGGTATAAAAGATAAGAACTTCTATGACCTTATAATTAAAAGAATTATCCCACACGAAGTTTGCATAAAATTTACGCCAAATATCTTAGTTTGACGTGTTTAAAAAATTCATAATCCGCATAAATGTTATTTCTTATAATATATAAAAGTAACTTCTTATGATAATCAATGATATATAAACAATCATTATGAAAGGTTTCGTTAATTAGAATTAAACGCTAATGAGTTAATTAATTATGCTATAGATGTAAAACATTGCTGAGCAACAGCATATTTATTAAAAATATAACATTAGCAAGCAGTTTTTCAAATGAATTGTCCAAGAATGTTTTATAATGACAAAGTAGTTGTAAACCTTGTTAAACGATTTTTTTTTAATTACAACATCAATAAAATTCTACCAAATGACAATAAAACGCTAGCTAAAACATGGACTAAAACAAACATGAAATGAAGCTGTAAATATATAAAACTTTTTAAAACAGCAGTCTCTTAACATGAACTCAATAATTAAAAATGACCTACGATTACAGTTTAAAAAGTAGAATGCCCTTACCTGTGATGTTTTCAAGTTCAAGAACTTTTCAGTAATTATTTTGTTTTTACTTTCCTTATACTTCACTAATTTTGCTTTCACATTGTTATTGTCTTTGTTGAATTAATTTGTAAAAAATATTCTTTCCCAGAGTAATAATAATATTTCGTCTGGTCATACTTGCATGACCAGGTCAAAAACTTCTTTCCTCCTGATGAGTCCTCCTCCCTCGTTTCCTTTTAATGTCCCGTCATCCCATTAATTGTCCTAATAATAAGCCAATACATACTCCAATTTTCACCCAACAATCAACCCCCACCCAAAAAACAAGATTCACCGTGTCATCAAGGTGTGTCACCAAAATTATTACAAACACGTGATACAAAATCCTCTATTTTCCTTAACTTTCTCTCAAATATAAATAAAAGACGGTAGTCCACAGAGGAACATATTGAATTACAGTACAGAAGTAGCTTCTTGTCTTCGAATTCTCTCAACAATGAAGGCTTTCTGTTTAGCAGTTTTGGTAAGTTTGACAGTTACTTGTTTATAGCCAACTTTATTGACAATTGTTAATTATACCAAATTGGAAGATACTAGCATATATTTTGTCTTTAGAAATTCTTTAACATTCAATTTTGGATTCCAGCAAGTTTTTTTTATCAACTTAACTGTCACTTTAAATGCAACATAGTACATTGTAATTTTATTTAACATATACAATTAAGAGCTTGTCAAAAGATAATTAACAACTATAGTACTTATCAGATAATAAGCAATATGTTAATTTTATATCACTTTGGCAACAATACTTAAAGCTAATAACTGTATATGTTTGTAGTACCTCATTTGTTCTGCATCGCAAAATTACAGGGTGGGTCAAAAATGCCTAAAAAGTCCATTCCATATTTACAGTAGTGAATATACACGTGTATATTGTTACTGAACTATAATAATTGAAAATATATCAACTAATTTTGATTATTCTATCTTTTTGTTTAGATTTTTGTGGTGGTCAGTCATAATGGCCAATGTCAACCCCTCGAAAATAGGGATAATCCCAGCCATAATTTGGTGAAAAGAGCAGAGGCATCCGCAGCAGCACCTGCTGCAGGCACTAGCAAGGACCAGACATTTAAATTCGGCTACGGTGGCTACCCAAACTTGGGTTACCCAGGAGTTGGTTATGGCGGGTTAGGATTGGGTGGTTACGGAGGTGCTTTCGGAGGCGGATACGGCGGTGGATATGGTGGTGGTTATGGAGGTGGATACGGCGGAGGCTACGGCGGTGGCTATGGAGGTGGTTATGGCGGAGGCTACGGAGGAGGATATGGAGGTGGTTATGGAGGTGGTTATGGAGGAGGATATGGCGGTGGCTTATATGGACGACGTTAAATCAAACTATAACCCTGACTACAACCTGTGTTTCTACCTGAGACTCATAAAAAAAAATTCATGTGCAATAGGATGTTCAAGTCATCTGTGTGTTAAATGTTCTACGCGTTGAACTTTAGTGTCCTCACTGTGCATATATATGTCCACAGATGGCGCTTTTTACTTGAGAAAAAGCTACTTGATAGCTATTGTTAGTGTCATTGACCAGTGACGTCACTACAGTTCCGTAGATCTTCATGCTGTTTAATTCAGTGCATCAGCCAATCGTTTTCTATCATGTTTTAAAATAAAATGAAAATAAAGTTTAAAAAATGCATATTAAATGTCTGGTGGTATTTCTTTATCCGATACAACACAAGTAACTAACTTGATCGCACACAAGTTTTGGTTACATTAACTACTGATATTCAATGTTATATCTGTTAATAGGTTCTGGTTCCTGATATAAAGAGTTTTCAACAAATAGGAATAAAGTTTCTAATTGATAGAATAGATTTTCTGCATATTTAACTGTTCTTGAAATGCAAAATACACCCAAGTCGGTGAAATCTTGAGTAATTCGTAAACAGCAAAAAGTATTACCTAACATTATTTGTTTTGCATTTAAAGGTACAGGTCTTCATTAACGCTTTCTTATCGATTACATTATGCATACTTAAATTAGTACTTTCTATTGTAATTGCTCAATAGAATCTCTAATAAAACTCGCTAATTTTAGCTATGGAAAAATACCTTCTATTGTATCGTAATAGAACAATTAGACTCCAATTAAGCTGTATTACAGAACATTAGATACACAGTATGGCACCACATACTGTCATTTATGGGCAGAAGACTAAATATAGGAAAAAATTAATGGATGAATATAACACACATGGAATAGCTATACAGTGGCGTAGCGAGGGCGAAGGAGGGCTCCTTTCTTCCATTCTCATCATCAAAATATTCACGAAATAAAGTAAAATTTACTTTGAACAAATTGTATAGTAGCTGCAAGAACCATCAACTGTGATTCTATGATTTTTCCAACTGATGGCATTAGCTTAAAAACTTCTTATTATCAAAGACTTAGACATGACAAATCTTCAAAAACCAAAAAAAGATTTTAAAAATAATTTTATTAAGTACAAAACACCAATCAATGAATCAAGCATGCTTTGACGTAACAAATTAAAACGGGTCGTCTACCGTCAACGGTATTGCGAAAATATACAAATTGCCATTAAAATATGGCGGCTATGAATATGTGCCACTAGAAAATATTGTGGTCATCAGATAAAAACGTAGGAGAAATTTTTAAAAAAATCATCAGCAGAGTATCAGTCCAATGTGAGCTTGTCTTCTTAGTAGCCTGATCCAGGTTTAGGTCCGGGTGCTGGGGCTGGGTGTCTCACTCCTCCATAAGTGCCGCTAGAGGGCTTGGGTTGAGTTGCGGGTGCTCCTCCATATGGTTTGGGCTGAGCAGCTGGCGCTCCACCATAGGGCTTTGGTTGCGCGGCGGGGGCGGGAGCGCCATAAGGCTTTGGCTGGACGGCGGGTGCCGGGGCGCCGTAGGGCTTGGGTTGGGGTGGTGGATTTGCAGGGGCGTTACCGTAGCCGTGAGCAGTGGCGAAGAGGGCCACTGCTAAAAAGCACACCTAGAAAGTGGAAAAGAAATGGAAAATTAATAACTTTGATAATCATGTGTGTGAATTGCAAACTAGAAAATTCCTGTCATCGTTAAATTAAACCGTGACATTAACGGTAAAGTTAAAATTGTCTTCAGATTAACGGATGGAGGTCGTTGCGTTTCATACTTTGTGCAATGTGACTGCCCAAAAATCTATCTATTTTTTAGAAAAGTTAAACTATCTATTAAAGATAGTCGTGACTCAAATACCTTTACAGTACATAAAGTAAAAAATATAAAAGATAACATTTTTACTTTCTTAAAACAAGATTTTCAATAATTCACATATTTCTTTAACTAAAATGAACACCTGAAATCATCCCATTAAGTGGGTTCATTTTTGCAGAAATTAGGCAAATATTGTATGGTTATTCAATGTATAATAAAATATTGACATTTGGCAGCATCATTTTGTAAACCAAAACTATATTATGCGATTGAAAAATATAATACATACAATGTACATCTGCTAGATTTTAAATATTGAAAAATTAAAATAAAGTTAAAAAAAAATGGTTGATGCTTACCGCAAAACTCATGTAAGATGCCATGATTATGAGATGGAGAATGTAGATTCCAGAACGAACTTTGTGCTGATGCTTCTGTATAAGTAGAGTATTGTGGTGATGGGAATTTCTTTAACTCCTTTTATACTTTTTGGAGGTAGCCTCTTCATCTTTTTTATTTCAAAACCTTGAGATGTTCTTCGATATGATTTGCGAAGAAGAAATCTGGTCCCACCCTTCTTAAACCCGATCCTCAGCCCGTCAGAACCACATTAACCCAGTCTCACAATTCCCTCCCATCATTTAATCACATCCCACCCCTCAAGTCACGTTTAATACATATCTCATCAAACCTCCATGTATTGGGCATAGGAAAATCCATGCACCTTTTGATATGGTATCAATATTTTTATATCAAATATAATAAAATTATATACGAAATCATAATATGATGGAGCTAACATTTCAAATTTTTCAGTGTAAAACCTTGTTCAGAATTTGAGTTAAGATATTTTTAAACCTTCTATTACCTTTATGAAAATGGAATTATAAAACAATCCCAGTTGCAAATAGTAGTAATATTATACTACAAAACTATACATAATTTTACGATCACGTGATCTAAAGAGCCTATAGACAAGTTCATTTTAAAATCTAACATTTCTCGCACTTGATAGTCATGTTTAGATTTTTTTTTCCGTATTGTTAAAAGATTGAAATGACAAATTTCTCAGTTTATAAGGTGCCAAAGTTGAGCTTCATAATTAAATTTCCTCCCCAATAAAAGATTAATTTAGTAAATTCAGCTTCTATTATTTCAGTGAATACCAGTATAGTCATAACCGAGTAATTAATTCCAAGGTAACAACCATTACGCAGCTAAAGTTGTACTTTTTTTTAAATTTCAATGAGAGCTCCATTAGACACCATTATCCTGTATATATAAATATTGTATAAAAACATGTACTATAATGTTAAGAGAACAATTGTTTTGATGATGATTTATCCTTGAAACCGTCAGTAGTCGGATCCCTGAATTGCCACCTGCAATCAATCATGATACTTCCATTACAGCGTGCATTATGGTACATCGTACTAATAAAAGCCCAGAATTTGGTAAGCTTTTATAAAGTCAAGAAGCTGTTTTTTTCATCGTCATCAGACAGAGGCTACTACAAGGGCAGTGAAATTTAAAACAACTTTTCTATTAAAAACCTCGGCAATGGCAACCGTGAAATATGCGCTGTTGGACTTATTGGTACAATGAAATTAAAGGATTAAGTTATTTAATATAAACGTTATTCGGTTTTGTTTCCAATTTCACAATGGCAAGTGGAAATAAAGTTTAAATATGCATATTTGTCACACGTATATATGCATTAATTTGTGATCATGATATTTGATATTTCTTTATATACTAGCATACATGTGTACAATTCCTATACTTCCTGCAATGTCCATGATGTAGAGGTATTATAACTGACCTAAAAGTGTACAAGTGTTAATTAATTTTTTAAACGTAAATACCGTGTTCGATTAGCATTGACTCGTTGTTTATTTATGCTTGTTTTAAACCAGTCATCAAACTGGTACTTAAAATCATACCATATTGAAAGTTAATTAACCAGATACCGCGAATTGTCATTATTTTTTGTTGCGATTGCGCATAGGTTGATTAATTAAATTTATTAATCACAAAGTAGTCGGTGGTTGTGCATCCTTGTCCCATCACTTAATTTTGCCATAAATATTTTCATTATGTTTATACCGTTTATTGAATTGTGTATAGGATTTGTAATTGTTTTTTATAAGTAGAATACTTTACAAGTTTGAAAAGTAGAAATGCAAAATCGGTAATATTTCAAAACATTATAAAACTAATGTTTGATTACAAGAACCTATATGCTTTTACGTGATTTTAATATCAATTTTTATTCGATCAGCACTGAATTTCACTATTTTTTTGCAAATGTATATTTCTGTTGTAATTTAAAATGTATCATTACACTTGTACACGAATTCTTGTTGGCTGTACCACAGCATCAGACAAATTCCTAGACTAATTTCCATAAATTAAATAATATCAACTAATGACCACTAATTTTAGCACTATTACGGTAGTTATCGAATGCACATTTAAAAATAAACATTTTTTCAGGATAACAAAAAGTTGAACGGACGCCCAGCATTTGGAGGTTCTTGCGTGCAAAATTCAAGTTCAGACGCATACATGATTATAGATTAGCACGAAATTTTAACCAAACTGCAGATTAGATGAACCCGAGTTCACAGCAAAACTGGGGGTTAAGCAATGGCAAAGTTATCCCCTTGAACATGCAAATCACGTTTGCCCTCCCTTCCCTGCACAAGGTGATCGGGTGAGGGTATCAACCTGCTTTTATCCGGGCCCTGGCTGGTACTAGTTTCTCTGTGTGGGGGTGACAAAAGCCTGCTTTTTAATTGGTTAACGCAGTTACCCCCTTATGTGTTTCTTTGTCACCAACGTTTAAACAAATTTCAGTTTCATACTAGAAAAAACCCGATATTTTTAACAATTGTTATAAGAATTAAAGGGCCAAATTTCTATAAGAAAGCTTTTGATAATAACAAAAGTTGATCACCTTGGCCTTGTCATCCCCACCAAAAAAACTTATTTCGTTTTAAATTCCTAGAAAGTAAGTTTTTTAGGGGGTTAGAGAAAAAACTAAAAAAATCGAGTGTTTCTTCAAAGTTTCATCAATATACATTAACTCCCTAAAACCCTACAAAACAAACAAACAAACAAACAATATAAATTAGCTACCCTTTGTTAAAACTAATTTGTAATCAATAAAACATGCAAACTAGCAAAATACAAATTTTGGAAATAATTTTATGTTAAAGTTGATGAAGTATGATGAAGGCCCTGAATTATTTGGTGCATTGCAAGAATTTTTCTGATTGCAGATTAATGATTCTTAACATGAATAAAGAAATACTACCAAGTTTGGTCTTTATTGGACAAATATTAACGATTTTTTTGTGGTGGAAAATGCCACCATCAGGTCTCAAAGGTTCTCTGTGACAAAGATTTTTTTAAATTTAAAAAAGAAATTTTTAAATAAAAATTGACAAAACAGTTATTTAAGTGTATTTCAAGCATTCGTAGTAATATAATTTGCAGTACAGACCACTTCAATTCGTTAAAACTTATTTCGAATTATAAAATAAAATATTCCTAATTTCTGTAATGGATTTTTTATACTGATCTATTATTGAATATGGTCGTTTAAATATATTTAGTACAATATATATATTTTGGAGTGTGAAATATACAGTACTAACAATATATACTACAATTATTACATTATATTGCAATTAAATCACTAATGGAAATATATTGTCTCACTATAATTTTGGATATAGCAAATGGAAGATCGTTGCCCAGGTCTCATTTACATTAATCGTTCATTTGTAGGGATGACAATGGACATTTCTTTTCCTAGAATTCATTAAACGGTAGGAATTGTTCTATTTTTAACGATAAGCACAATGCTAATTTACATTTGATATCAACTTAAGACATCTAACCCCTTTGAGTTCACATTAAATATGCAGACAGTGATAGTAGGTATTCAGAATTTGCATTTTATGAAATCTCAAATAACAACATTGTTTAAAACACCGTTTTCCATGCCTAAGAAGAGGATGAGCCAGTTGGGTAGCAACAATATTTATAAAAAACGCACAACCTTGATTAACCTTGACACCAGAACCTGTAGGCTAATATAATTAGAAATTCAGGTGTATGGTACTCAAAAGGAATCCGTGAAGATGTAGCAATACTCGTTTGGACTTACTCCAAGTTATACCTAATGGACAAATCAGATTTTGAATATCAATTCGCAACGTATGATATCAAAAAGGAATTTTAGTTTAATTAAACTCATCGGCAAAATCTCACTAGCATAAAATTCACGTGTTTAAAACAGTTCTAAGCAAATGAAGATAAGCATTTTTTTTTAACTGTAAATAGATATAAAATTAAACAGTCATGTACTGTATATAAATTTATTTGTAATTTAAATTAAAATTGACATCGAAACAGCCTGGACCAATCGTGATCACATACACAAATACATCAACAATATTAATATAAATACAGGAACTAATTTTATATACAAATGACGAAGTCTGATAAGTGTTCTAATTTTGAGAACTAATATTTATTTGTGGAAATTCATACAATTTTTTTGAAAGTTTGCTATGAAATCCAAACAAACCTATGACTATAGGTTTTGGCCAAATATTATTAACTATTATGTCTGATGAAGCAAGAATTTAAAATATTGTACCAATTAAATGTATTCCATTATGAGGGGGATAAAACCATATTCGCCCCACCTTATTGCATCGTGCAACTATCACTTGCTTGTATTTTCGTAGATTCAAATCAGTATCATATATTTTGTTATATTTACAAAATAAAACAAATGCATATGGATAATTCAAAATGAAGCGGGAAATGGAACTCGAATGGTGAAACGACGCTTCATTTAACGGAGAGTTGTAAAGATAAAAGAGGATAATCTGATTTGAAATTTATATATGATGATGAACGGTTAAAACTTGTCTATACAAAAAATTAATCATAAATGGTTTTTGTTATAACCTTTGACAAACCCTTGACTTTATACCCTGCTTGACAAATGTTTGGAAATTTCCAGATTTGTGCAACTTGAGTTCTCAAAATTGACGAATTACTTAACAAATGGTAAATACCAGCTGAAAATAAACTATGGAGTATTAAGGGGGTGGACAAATGTATGGAAATAATCAAATACTGAGATAAATGTTTGGAAATTTTCTTCAATTAAACTGGAATGTTAAAAATCCATGCAAAGTACTTGATCTCCTCGTTGGTATACATATAACCAAGCTATTTTGCAAGATGATAGTTGCTAAATATCACATTTAAATTTGGAGAAAAGAGAAATGACACCACCTAAAAAAATCCCACAACCTCTTCATGACTTGGTCATACAAAAATAGCTAAAGAATATGAAGCAGGGTGCAATTGGCTCTGAACTAGTGCTAAAGCCATCACCCATCAACAAAATCATCACAAAATATAAGGAAACAGGAACTAGTAGAGTTGGCCAAAAGAGTGGCCGACCACGGTTGATGACAAAAGCAGAAAACAGCCACCTCCGAGGAATTTTCTCAAGTTCCAGAAAAAAACAGCAAGGAAAATCACTGCTAAATGGAATGCCATCACCAACAAAGAAGTTTCAGTGAAAACAAAAACTCGTAGAATTAAGGAGCTAGGCTTTTTCTTTTATGTTAGTGTGAAGAGACCACTGCTAACCCCTAAGATGAGGAAGAAAAGTTTTGCTTGGGCAAAAGATCACAAGATGTGGACTGCAGAAGACTGTAAAAATTTATTTTTAGGGATGAAAGTTGGTTTTGTCTTTTCAATGATGGCAAAGAATATGTTATGCCTCGTCCTGGAGAACAGCTTCAGCCGTCTTGTGTTTAAAAAACTGTGAAATTCCCACCAGGTATCATGGTTTATAGTACAATGTGTGCAAAAGGTCTTGAAAGCAGTGATTTGCCTTGCTGTTTGTTTTCTGGAACTTCAGAAAATCCCTCAGAGGTGGCTGTTTTCTGCTATTGTTGTTGCATGCGGCCGGCTACTCATTATGTGAACACTGCTAGTTCCTGTTTCCTTATATTTTGTGATGATTTTATTGATGGCTGATGGCTTTAGGCCTAGTTCAGTGCCAATTGCACCCTGCTTCATATTCTTTAGCAATTTTTCTATGACCAAGTCATGAAGAGGTTGTGGGATTTGTTTAGGTGGTGCCATTTCTCTTTTCTCTAAATTTAAACGTGATATTCAGCAACTGTCAACTTGCAAAATAGCTTGGTTATATATGTACCAACAAGGAGATCAAGTACTTTGCATGGATTTTCAACATTCCAGTTTAATTAAAGAAAATTTTTAAACATTTGTCTAAGTATTTTTTCATTTCCATACATTTGTCCAGGGTACCCATTTTGTTTTTGTCATGAGAATTTAATTGATTTCAGTGAAATTGGGAATAAATTGTTTGTAAACCTGACAAACAGTTCCTACTTAATTCTCCATAGTTTATTTTCAGCTCGTATTTACCATTTGTTGAGTAATTCGTTAATTTTGAGGACTCAAGCTGCACAAATCTGGAAATTTCCAAACATTTGTCAGGCAGGGTATATTCCAAAACCATACATTGAACTGATCCACGTGAAAGCTGACGTGGGCAGTGTAAAGATTATGGGACAATTAGATAAAGGTGCCAACTCTTCGCTGGGAAGAAAATAACTATTTCACCAGCCGTCAAGAAAAGACAGAATATTCTCATGGCTAATTCTAGGAGATGCAATACCATCACTTATCATGCACCTATTAAAGTGACTGTCTGAGGTAAGGACTTTATTGTTCCTATTATATTTATCCCGGCTTACAAGGACCTAAAACTCATCCTGGGGAATAATTTTCTCAATATGGCCTAAAATGTGATTGATTTTGGGACCCAAAGATGGAGGTTTAGTGATGAATTGAATGGATTTTTCATCAATACGTGCAGTAGAAGTTAAGCCTGGAGTCAAAGAGATAAACAGGAATTATCTGTGGAAGATCGAGGAAGTCCATGAGGAAAGTATTGTCATCCAGCCTGATGAATGAGTACATTTGATTCCTGACCAATAATATTTCGTAAATCTCTTACTCATCAAGCATCAGAGGGTCTTCCAAGAGCTGACTAGACCAGCAAGGTAGCTCCTCATGTTATCCAGTTGTTTCCTGAAACTAAACCGTGTTTTGTATGGCTATACATGAGGCCCTGTATCAGGGCATTAAATACGCTTCCAAACTGTTTAATCAGGCTCAGCGGAATTACTCTGCCACCGAAAAAGGGGGCGTTAGCAGTAATCTGGGCTATAGGAAAATCAATAAGGTATATCGTGAGAATGCCATTCGTGACCCACACTGATCATTGGCCCTTGTGGTGGTTAATCACACTAACTGACCTGCAAGACAGATTAGCTTGTTGAGCCCTTGGTGTTTAGAACTGTTTTTGAGGTAGAGTACATTCCTCGGACCGACTTAATGTCGTGACCTACGGTAAAGGATTCAGGTTCAAACCCTGAATTGGTGGTTTTGATCCACCACTTTCTTACGGTTAATGAACTTATCACCAAGGAGGAGTTTAAACAATTTTAGATGGATGACACTTGTTAAGGGGATAGTACTGGCATTAGAATCAGTGAAGACTAAAGACCCTGATGCATGGGTTCGTGGTGTTGGATTACATATTGTAAAAATATCTGGAATTCATTGAACCAGATAAGTGTAATTGGTTATACAAAATAAAAAAGGTTGATTTCCTGGAAACATTTGACGAATGAAGCCGGTCACCAAGGTGTGCAAGGTACATACCATAGGATTTTAGATAAGTATTTCTGGACAGGGATGAAAAAGTCTATTACTTCCCCACGTAGCACATCGACGTCTGAAAGACGTCGAAAGACGTCTTTTAGACGTCGAGCCGTCGGAAGACGTCTACACCAGTGAAAAGGACGTCAGTTTTTGGTCAGGT